>WBOK01000315.1:0-75290 GCA_009289805.1 Alternaria gansuensis | reverse complement strand
AATCAATCCAGCTAAATCTCATACAAACAGCCAATCAATCAAGCCGGGGGCTGTCAGCTTGCTTGATTGATTGATCTCAGGTGTGGTGTCAATCCTCTCAGTCGTACAAAGGCAGTATCAGTTCTAGTGGCTATTTACTTCTGTGTTACTACGTATTGCTAAACACTTCAACAATAGCACTGTATGAGCTTCTACTACTTTTCACCTCGTTATTATCCTTGATTTCTCGCAACGTACAAACAAAAATTCACTTTCCCTTTCCCTTTCTCTTTTCTTTTCCCTTTCCCTTTCCCTTTCCCTTTTCCTTTCCCTTTCTCTTTCCCTTTTCCTTTCCCTTTCACTTTCACCTTCACTTCACATGTGCCACCCCAGCATACCTGGTTTCCATCGCGCGACTTTGGATATCGAATTTTGACTCAACACCTCCAACTTTGCTCACACCCACTATTTGCACACTCCGACCCGCAACAAAGTCCACTGGATTACCAAACACTCCAACGCCAAGTTAATATTGTGCGTACACCCATTTCTACGCACACGCGACTCATTGCAGCCACAAATACCTGGTGTGATCGCAACTGCACACAGGCGCCACAGCGACGTGAGTACTTCGACCTCAGCGAAACCATTTCCAGAGGCGCGCGGTTGAGAGCGTGTATTGTCGCATCTCCAATACGGGTGCTTTGCAGACTTGAGCTTCTCCTACTTATAGCTGAAATCTGGAACTTCTTTCCATACTTGACCACTTCCAACACACCGTGACGCCACTATGTCGTCTCAATTGAGCAAGTCATTCCACAACGCGGACTTCGGCTTCGTTCCGCCGGGCACGACGTCCGTACCTAAGCCCAGATTCATGCCCAAGCCCCTCCGCGCCAGAAAGATGCGCGGCCAGGACTACGACCCTAGCCTTACTGCTGACATGGGCCCACCAGACCTGGACATGATGGCATGTCCTCCCACCAAGGAAACCAAAAAACGGCTACCGACGACAGAAGAAGAGAAGCGCGCAAGTGAAAAAGCTATCGAGCATCTCACCTCCAAGCTTGCTTGCTTCAGGACGCGAAGTCAACCCAACGACACGATCATGCGACGAGAGCCTGAGGAATTCGCTAAGCAATGGGAGTCTGACATCTGGAAGCAATCGATGCAAAAGTCTGATGGGAGTATCCACAACTATAAATATGCAGTCTCCTTGGCCCTTCAAGAGCTCGACCGATTGGATGACCTGTGGGATAAAGCTCAGTTGGCCGAAGATGGAAAAGAATGGACTGGCGCACTGTTATTTGCTTTCCAAATTGACAAGCTTTACGACAAGATTCAGAAAATCACATGTGGATCACAGTCTTTTGACGCTTCAGGCAAGGATGATCGTGTATGCCCTCGCTCCGATGTCGTTTCGCGCAACCCTGTCGCGGACCCGATTGAAGCCATGCTTAATGCAGAACAACTCCATAAAGACCTATCGCCAGAGCAACGCCGGCGGAGGAGCAACCGTCGAGCTTTGCGAGCTCATATCCTGGATATCTGCAAGATGTTCGAACCTGCGGATCAGATGGCGAACCTTAACGCCGTTGCGCTCGCAGCTTCTTGGGAAAATAGGCTTTGGAACGTCTCGTTTGGGCACAGTGACAGGACTGCTGAATACAATGAGGGTTTCGAGACGGCGGACGATGATCTTCAAGAGTGGAAGACATACTGGGATTCGACTGACGGCGACTGCTCAGGAAACCGAACCGGCCGCCAATTATTTGTCGATCATATCCAGGAGCTTCACACGAATCAACTCCATCATACCGCGCGGACTGGACCGCTAAACGAAAGCAGCGCATCTGATGAGCAAGAGACCCTCAAATCTGGCGACGACTCAGACATAAATGAGAATGACAGCAATATCGGCTCGGAAGATGAGTACGATCATGGCCTAGATCTTCAGGTCGCTGACGACCTCCTCGACCTGGCTGGGGGCTACGATACGGCGTCAGATCAATCCGTGGACAACGATAGAGGCAACGGATTGTCTAGTAAAGTTCTCGAAAGCAGCGGCACGGAGCTCGTATCTCCACGCTTCACCAAGTCTTACGAAAGTAGTGATGATGACGACGCTTGCAACGACCCGGACTTCGTATCTCCTCGCTCCTCAGAGCCTTACCACAGTAGTGATGATGACGACACTGATGAAACTCTTGAGCGCGCCGCCCAAGATCAATCTGACAAGCAGTCTGCTGCTTCCAGTGTTCTCTACGGTCCTTCATCTGCTCCTTCGTTCAACGCTCAAACAGCAGAGCCAGCCCAGAAGCAATCTATAAACACTTTCCACGGAACCTTGGCCAGCTCCAGCCATCCCCAGTTAGGAAACAACATCAGCAGTTCTGGTGTCACAGCTGCTACTGGGGTCTCTTCTCAAGGCTTGTCAAGGATGACTGTCCCAGATCACGGAGTTGCTCAAGTAGCGGAAGATACGGCTATGAATGGCCTTGCTTACCACCCTCTTTCCGACGAGGTTGAGATGCTGGACGACGATGCCAACACGCCTGCCCCGAAAGGAGCCGTGAATGCGACACCTTCAGGATTACTTACGTCCGACCTTGCTACAGCGATGGAAGATACGGAGATGTCTGGGGGCGATGATTCCGAGGTATTGGATGACAACGGCAAGCCTCCAGCATCGGCTTTCACCTTCAAGCCTCCCCCAGGAGGTTTTGTGCCTGTAATCCCGTCAGAATTCGACCCTGGAAGCTGGAGTGGTGGATTTGACTTCAAGCCCTCCATAGATGACGACACAGCTGATTCCGTATCTTCTTCGTGCGACTATGTGGGCATGTTGAAGACTACCGAAGTACAACAGCCTCAGGCGGGTGAGCAGGTCAACGGTGTTGGAGCTGACGATGGCCATGATACCCCCAGCTCTTCCCTGGCAGGGATTGATGTCGACGCCACGAGCGTTCCGGAGGACACAAAGCAAGAATCGGCAATTGAGCCGCAAAAGGTTCAAGTAGAAGATTGCTCGGACAGAATTTGTGAACTGGCTGCAGCCATCCGTACACACGAGACCTACTGGCTCGATGTAAACTCGGGCAATAATGCTCCTTCCGCCTTCATCGAAATCGCCGAAAATCTGCGGATCATCGCCGTGAATATCACCAATGAAGGTGATTTTAGCAGTCCGTTGGCACTGAGCAAGATTGAAGCTCTTTTCACGAATTGGCAAGCTTTCATCGATACCATCAAGGCTTACATCGACATCACAACCTTGTTTCATCCGGATTGGGATTACCGCTTCGAGCGGTTCGCAGAACAATACCGCTTATATATGGAGTTGATGTCGGAATACGAAAGCTTGAGTCATTTGCCAGGTGCTCCAGATCTTTGGCTGAACGAGGCCAACAAGCTGCGTGAAGCCAACAACGGCAGACGCGAGTCCATGAAACTTGAGATCTCCACGATGCAAGGTCTCTACCAAGCCTACCACAATGCGCTGGGCACACTGCGGATACACATCGACCGTGAGGCGCTCAAAAAGATTGCAGATGAGACGCTGCTTCGCCTTCACACAAACATTATGAAGGCGAGCGAGGCTTTCGACCTTCAGCACATGGAAATTGTTCATCAGCTTTCCGATCCGCAAGACTGCGGCACTTGTGCTAAAATTGCCCAAGATACTTCGGTGGACACGAAGCGGAAAACACCCAGCACGAACGACGCCATCCCGAGTTCATAGCCGCATTACCGGCCTTCCATATTCAGCTCAGACACAACGCTAGCGCCACACTTACGAGATCAGCCAGCGAGCGAACGAGTCATTTAGCGATATATCCATTTGTTTTCGGCGATGCCATTGCACGCCACCAACAAGCATAGCATCATAAGTCGCAGGATGGTACGGAGGAAGTAGGACAGTGAAGAAGCAGCGTCACCATGTTGTCGTATGCTAGAGAAGATGACATGGCACAGATTTCAATGACATCACGGCGATTGACGCGGCACAAAGATGTCGTTGGTGGATGCCGTTGAGAGATATTCGAGGCCCACGCTATCTTGACATAAAGAAGAGAGATAGTAGACAGTAACATTGGGGATTCGGAACTGGAACGAGCAGACGGCAATCAGATCGTAGGGATTAACGGATGTCGTCATATTGACAGGCCGATAGAGAAAATGAATGCATTGCTTGTTGGAGCATCACTTTGAATGTGTGCACAGTGTGTTCAGCGACCATGGGTATCTGTGACTGTAATAACCTACCTGCCAACACAACAGACCTTCACTGCACGCCAACAATAGAACTTTGTTCAAATCATTATTCCATGCTATACTTGCAAGCCTTCCATTGTCTCTAGCATGAGTGCAAATTCAGATATCAACATGTCGCCGTCCACATCAAACAGTACTGATGCAGCCACCAGCGAGAAACATGCAGCCGCGAAAACAGGCTTGATCGTGGAACACCCAACAGGAGAAGATGGAGCGGAAACAGATCTCGCAGCAGCATGATTCGACCTCAACATCCAACCATTAGAGCACAAGGTAAAGCTTTGCCGCGATCAATCCTACGGAGAGCTATTGGGTTTACTCATTATCATCACGACGCGCCCCCGCAAGCAGGCAACCAAAGGATGTTGCAGAAGATTTTGACCTATTGAGACGGCTGTGTTCTGTGAAACTAGCTGCTGCATGGGAAAAGAAATCGTGGTGTGTCTAATAGAAGATTGCGTACGATCTAGAAACTTGCAATGGAGCTATGGCGAAAGACATCGCCAACGTCCAGATCTGAATTACCTAGGTGTTGGGGCGATTATTCAGAAGGCGAGATGTTATTTCGCGAATACTTTTATCGGTACTTTGGGGATCAAACTGCGGAGCATATGCTTGATGAAGAGATGGCCTCGCAGAATGAGGCTCTACCACTCAGTTTAACGTCGGTATATGCGAAGAAAAAAGAGTCGGTACCGTCCGTGCTGCTGTTAGTCTCAAAAATTGAGTGTAGATTTGCGAGAGTGCCAATCATGTTCGGCGCTACTCCTAAAGACAGGTAGAAACATGTGTATCGAATAGTGGAAAACATTGCCGAGCAGCGGACTTGCGTTTGTTTGATCCAACCAACAGGGTCTGCTGTCTGTATCCCACAACCGTTTGTTAGCAATCATGAATACTTGTGTGCCGAAGCTTTGTCATGGCCTTGCATAATTAGGTTTGCTCTCTGGTCGTGTCTATGTAGAAAGCAGCTCGTATCATCATTATTAGCTCCATCTCTTCGCAGCATTTTCTTTTACTCTGCAAAAAACTATAATCGCAATGCCCAACTCCATTCCTGCCGTCGAATACACACGTGACACTGCCATTCGTCCTACAAGTCCGGATGACGAATCTCCATCTACCTGTACAATCTGTCTCGAACCCATGACCATCAGCGCTTCAACGTCTGGGTCTACCTCACACACGAACACGCCTCTCACGGAGCCTACTCCAGAATCTGCAGTGGCCATCAAGCAATGTGGACACGTCTTCGGCCGCAACTGCCTCACGCAATGGATGAACGACTCCAACACTTGCCCCATGTGCCGTATCGAGTTCTTCGTGTCAACACCCGAGCAGACACACTTATGCAACACGGAGCTTGTTCGCAACTTTGGTCTTGCTTTAAATGGCGCTATTTTGGGACAACTTCGCGAGCTGCTGGTTCGAGATGAAGAAGACGAGCAGGCATTCGAAGATCTGATGGAAAGATTGCAAGGCAGGTTAGCGGACAGCGAAGAGAGGCAGGCACCAGAGCCACTAGTGCAGGACTGGGTGAGAAGGTACTATGCGTGATTGTTTTTTTGTTGTTCACATTAAACTCAATTTCACCTCTGTTGCTCCAATGAACCCTAGCGTAAGAGAGACTCCGAGTAGAATTGTTGCCCGGTAGTCTACTGGTCTCATCAGACGAATAGCACCAAGTCCGTAACGCACCACCTGAAAGTCCCAAAGAGCGAATATAAGAGAATGTGAATGGGGAAACATCCTTTTGGAGTCAAATTATCAAAGTAGCTTGCAAGACACCTTAGCAATTGATGATCACGTTGTTGCAAAACCTCGTGGTAGAGCCACCGGCGACATGACTGATCTGACCTCGTTTCCGAAGATGATCTGTAGTATGAGCTTTTACGAACTGCAAACAATGTGACTTCTTCTAAAAGCATGGAAGTACCTGTGTTTCAGTGACCCTTCCATCTTTCGGACCTTTGTCGCACCCCTGGGTTCTCTACTCGCGATGCCGCATCTTACTGCTTCGTTGTGAAAAGACTTGTTATAGGCTACTGACAAATTGATCCGTAGAAGACATGCCTTCAACGCATGGTCACGTCTGATGGTAGATCGATCTATTTGCAGGAGCAAGCTGCGTGGAGGGCGCGATAGCGTGCTTAGTCATCTATGTAATGTCCGCCCACTCGTCAGGGTCCAAAGGTCCACAACTCCACGAGCAATCGGCTACCCAAATATCCACGCCTCTGAGTCTCACAAAACTCACAGTGAGTTCGTTTACCTTCAAGCCCGCGTTTAGACCATGGATGATCTAGTCTGTCGATACGGGCAACGTTCGGGCCATGCAATACCAAGTTTACGTGCCTCAAATTCCCCAGTTTCACACGCCGAGCGGCTCAACGCCGACTCGCTGAGACGCGACACGCCTCATCCAGCATCGTATCCATGACCAGTCCACGTCATAGCATTATCCCTGGCAGCACTCAGAAACAGCACCACACGCGAACTTCCACTGAATCTTCTAACCCCCTCACTGATTCTCTCTACCCCTTACCTTTAGCTGCCCACAACCTACAAACACAAAGTACTCAAGATGGCAACCGAAGACTCCGTCGACCTCAGTGCAGCACACGCCCCGCAGCCAGCATCCCTCGACGCATTCGTCTCCATCCTCGACGCCGTAAAGCAAAGAGCTCATCAAGCTGCGCCGCAACCACGACAGTAAACCTCCTTCTCTCCCTCCACCACCACTACCACTCACCCTCTTAACGACCCCCACCAGAGCACGAACCCGAGTACTTCCGCGCCGTCCAACACCTCTCCGACACGGATCTAGCATCCTTCACTGCCAACGACCTCGAGTCTGTTCGCGTGGCCGTCACAGCATATGGCCTCCATCTGTTCGGCAAGGTCAGGCTTCCCGCTCTGGATAACAGTTATATCCATATCCGGGTATTTGGATCTGCGAAAGACGGGACAGCCGGAAGTAGTTTCGACGAGAGGGAGTATAGTCTGCATAGCATCCATACCGAGGAGGTTATCAAGGCCGATGGGGATAGAGTGTACAGAGCGATATTCGGAAAGGAGGATGTGTTGCAGTGGTTTGAAACGTAGGTGGTCGAGCGAGACATGCGGAGAAACTCTTTTGTTGTGAGCTATGCGTATTCCCTGAAGCTACACACTTGGTTCTGTTTTAATAGTATGTGTTGTTGGCGTCATAGTGCTTGTAATATCTCGTAGTTATCGCGGGCATGACTGGGGGGGGGGCGGGCTTTTGGGGTTGGCATGGGAAGTTAGTGTCCATCAAGACATTCAACAGCCGCGTATAAGACACAACAGAGAGAATTGTATAACTACTTAACTACTTTCAAACTATCATATTCAATACCCAACGAGCCTTTACCAAAGACGAACAAGAAGAAGAAGAAGGCAAAGAAAAAAACAACAACACGACAACTCTCAATCTTATGCCAACAAATCCATACTTAGAAAGTGAAGAAAACCAAGACAGAAAAAAAGTTCATTGCGTCATTCAATCGTACCGCCCACCTCCCTATAATCTTCAACAGAAGTGAAAAAAAGAGCCGACACCGCATACGAAGCAGTTTAAAACTAGAAAAAAAAGAAGAAAAAACCCGAACTCGTGGTATACATGTAATCTTTTCAGCGGCAAAAAAAAATCTCGTTAAAACAACGCAGACCGGCTGGGCCCACCAGCTGATCTCGCATGTTGATAGATGAATGTTCGATAAGAGGATATTTGTGAGTAACCCACCAAAAAAAAATTCGCCGGGAAATGTTTCGCCTCCCCCCATAGGATATAATAGAAAGAAGCCATGTAGGTCAAGTAACGCCATGTAAACGCCCAGAATCGATGCCAAAAATGTAGCGCCCGTAATGCCAAAACGAAAAGAAGAACAGGATTTACCGTTGACAGAAAAGTTCAATCTCGCCTAGTCCACCGCCAGGATTGATGTTGTTCTGCTGTTCTTTCCAATTCTCAAACGCCTCTTGTACGTCGTCATCACATTGGATGCTCACATATGTGTTGTCACTGTCCAGGTACTTGAGCTTGACCTGGCCGGAGCCAAGTGATACGGACGTCGATCGCTGGAGTTTCGCATCGATGCGATCTTTGAGCGACTGGTAGCTGATATTGGTACTGACGACCAAGACCATCGAACTTCCAGCTGATGGACAATGGACCTTGACTTTGAGTTGAGTCGGTATGTTTGAATCTTGGCCAAGTGGCGGCGACATGTTCAGCGAATCCATGGACACTGGTGTCAAAGTGCCCTGGCTCCGTTCAAACGATGATGCGGGTGTCATTGTGCGCATTGAGGGATAACTCGGATCGCGACGCATGGCAGTGTTGTGGTACTCATTGTTCGCATTGGCCAACTCCGCAGCGGTTCGTTGCTGTATCAGGCGGTCTCGTTGAATTGCTGGTGACTGGGTTGCAGCTCGTGGTGGTTGGTTGTTGGGCGAATTACTGTTACTGCGATTGGCAATTGCTGCGTTGTAGGCGTAGTGGGTGGGGAAGGGTGGCACATCCGGCACTGGCTGTGAGGGCGGCGCTCTGCGAGGTTGTCCTTGGAGATGTGAGTTGATATCGGGGCTACTAGCTGCCCGCAATCTACCTTGAGCTGAAAGAGTGGCATTGGCCGGAAGTGATGGGCGTTGCATTGCACGGCCTTGTGGATGCTGGACATTCTCACCCCTAGATCCGTGACGCGACTGAGCAGGGGCAGTGTGACGGTTGTTCTCTTCGTGGGAAAAACCATTTGGTGGCGCTTGACGCGGGAAGGGGAATGTGCAGTTGGATGATGAGCTTGTTCGGGCGTTAGAGTGGGTTGACATTGGTGTTTGCATTGGCGTCTCGGCCGTGGGAGAGAAGTAGGACTCTTGGTTGGCGGCATCCTGTATCTGCTGGGTGCGCAGGGTTAGTGGAGGCTGACCGTTGTAGCCCATAGGAAAACGTGGAGGTGGTACCCTTGAACTCCCATCGGGAGGGCCGCTTTCACCAGTGGTTGACCGCGAGCGTACCGAGGGTGTAGAAGTGTTCTGTCGTGAGTAGGGATAGCCTGTAGCGGGATCGATGTCCTCGTCGCCATCTTCATCGTCGTCTTCCTGATACGGGTTTTCTAGCACTTTGTCGCGCATATACGCAAACTGGGTATCTGATGGTTTGGAGGCTGTGGTGCTGGCACTGGTACGTGCCTGGTCCTTCCATACGCGGCGCTGAGTATCGACCTGCATGGCCCATTTCTTCATGGTCTCTTCCGAGGTGAATTTGATGATGAAGTTTTCGATTCCAGGGTCCCCTTTCCAAAAGATTTGACAAGTGTACGAGCCTAAAATTGATTAGCGGAAATTCGATCCACAGAAGCTGCGGTGGTTGTACCTGGTTTCTGCAGGGAGATGGTCTCTGTGACGTTCTGCATGAAGATACGGCCTTTGAGTTGTAACTTGGGCTTTCCGTCTTTGGTGACTAGGGATCGAGTAGACATTTTGTTCTTTGGCTTGTTGACGTTGATCTCTTTGCAGCAGAGGAGGATCATCTCAAAGAGGTAAATCTTGTACTATGAACGAGTTAGCCATGCATGCCCAAGTATGGACATGGAGGATGCCTACCTCTCGCTCTTCATTCTTCGAGCTCATGCTCTCGCCCTTCAGAACAGTGTACTGGCCGTGTAGGAGAAGATCACCGAAACCTTCTATCCGGTGACCCTTCCAATCTTCTACAAGCGTCTTGAGCTCTTCGACGGCCTCGACACGTTCTTCCCGGGCAATGGCGTCGTTGGTGCCTGCGAGTACGGAGGAGGCTGCTTCAATACCCCGTGAAATGTCTTCCCGTCGTCCTTGGTCGAGGTCGCCCTTGTCACGGAGTTGCTGCCGGTGTTAGCAACGAAAGTTTGGGAGGAGGCTCGTGGGGACATACCTGAAGTAGTAGCGGGTATTTAGTAAGCCGTTGGAATGGCTTGAGCAGAAAAGAAGCGAGCAAAGTTGGCGATTCGACCATCTGTCGCATTTCAGCGGGTCCACCAGTCTCCTTGAGCTTGTCGAACTCGCGCATGGCTATCTGCTCGCACTTCTTCTGGTTCGCAATGTACGGCTCATAGACCTTGAAGGCATCCTTGTATAGTACAAAAAGATTTCCCCAGTTTTGTTCGTCGGGGTGCTGTGCATTCGTCTGCTCGACGCGGATGAGGAAGCGGCGCTGGAAATCGAGGAGGGCGTTGAGGTTGAGGAAGATGTCGTGCACTTGGTCGCCGCTGATTACACCCTTCTCTTCCACCAGCTTCTTGAATTCCTGCAGGAGCTCCAGATGCTGAACGTAGGTGCGCTCCGTCTTGACCAGCTCGTCGATGATGTGCTCGCGCTGCGTACGCTTGGTGACGACGCCGTCGGCGTTGTCCAGGGACTCGGTAACGCCTGCGATCTTGCCCTGGGCCACCAGCTCGTCCAGCACGCGGTTGACCACATTGGTGACCTGTGCATGTGTTAGCGCGGGCCTAGCCCACAGTGGCATGGGCATGGGATGCTCACTTTGACAAATCCGGTAGTGTCGTCACCGTACAAGTCGCCCAGAATGAAGCAGCTCTCCTGGGGGATGCCCAGGTCGGCCACGCAGCTCTGGATGAACTTGTAGCAGGCCACCTTCTCGTTCTTCTTCAGGCTCTTCTCGTCCTGCTTGGAGTTGGGGATGCTCAGCAGGGTGTGGGGCCCCAGGGCGTTGTAGAGCTCCATGAGCGGGTAGCCCCTCCGGAAGGTGCGCCATAGCAGCGTCACAGGGTCGGCGTCGTCGTCGGCCTTGACCTCCTCCTCGGCGATCCAGCGGTCGAAGCCCGGGATGAAGCGCAGGCGCATCTGCAGCGTCAGGCAGCGCTGGAAGAGCGAGGTGTCCTTGTCGGCCCGCTTGTTGAGGACATTGTCGGACGCCTCCACAGGGCCGCCATTGACGGGCGTGGACGCGGTCGGGAAGGTGGGCGGGGGGGTGAAGAGGGTCGAGTTGCTCGTGGCCTGGGTGCTCTGCGTGTCGCGCGCGCTGCTGTGCGAGTAGCTCGAGTAGGTGCTCTGGAAGCTCTGGTACGACATGAGGGCAGGCAGCCCGGCCGAGGTCATCCGGGCGTGTGCAGTTTGCTTTGAGGGCGACTTTGGTGGTGTTTGGGAGACGGCAAAGGTGCTGTGGGCTCTCACCAGACCCGAGTGAAACGATAGCCCGCCCTCCATGCTGCTTTCATCCATCTCCTTGCGCGCGCGCTAAGCCCTTTGGCGGTCAGGGTCGACGCTGCTAAACCGAGCGCGGCGGCGAGACGAGGGTCGTGCGGCGACAGACGGCAATTTCACAGCCGGGCCTGCAGCACGCGGGTTCGCGGTAACCGTCTGGGGGGTCGATAGCTGCGCGCACAAGCTCGCAGTGGCAGGTCCGATGTCTGGACTCTGGAGATGCTGCAGCGCGCAATGCTGAAGGGGGGAGCTGTGTGTTTCACCCGCATGTGCGGCGTTGCAGAAGCGGCACGTGACTGCCATTGGCTGGCGGCCCAGGCAAGCTTTCTCCTTGGGCTCTATGCCTAGCACCCACTACCGACCAACCTACCAACCTACCAACCCGCCCCCCCCCCCCCCCCCCCCCCACACATGCAGCCGGCGCGTCGTCGTTCCACTCATTTCCAGGCCAGTCGTTTTGATGAAGCGCGAGTCTGCGATATATGACAGCTGACTCAAGGCGGCTCGCCCGTTCCCATGACTTGGCACTCTACCAATGTGAATGAATGTTCCGCGTGCTTGTCATGTCGGCACAAGGCGCTGCCTTGGGCCGCCATCGTCCCCCAGTACTCCACGCGGCGCATGCGATTCTTGTTAGAGAGCGGTGTGAGAGAAGCAGATGCCTGGAGCATGTGCCTGGGTTCCCGGGTTAGCTGCGACAAGAGGTCAGAAGTGGAGAATGTCTGTGTCAGGCCTCAAGCACGTCACCAAGCGAATGCCCAACAACAAAATCCCCAAACGGCTTGCAAGCCTGGACTTGTGCATGTGAAGAGAAATGACATTGGGGAATTCCACCAGTCTTCTAGACGGCATCCTTCCACTTCTAGTGCATCAGCCGTTAAGCGGGCGGTCTAGCGTTGGCTCTCCTGGTGTGTCTCAGATGCGAGCAATAGTCCGCATGTCTAGCCAGCTCGGCTAGCGGCAGATCTGGAGTGAATGGGCGCGTGTGCACGGGCGCATGTGTTCGAGGAAGCAAGGGCAAGATTCATCGCAAAGTCGATATACTCGCCTTTGTCGATATCTGTCATGGTGTGTGTACCTGCATTCATCCAGCATACTATATCGCCACCCGTCGCTGTTGGTTAACTCCAGTATCCTGATTACCAAGACCGCTAGGCAACACCCGCCCAGCCGCCTCGGTAGCGCATGTTTAGACAACACAACTTCACCCTTTCGCCGCAGTAGAGCACGCGGCAAACAGCCATAAGATCGCCGGTAAACTAGCGACCTTTGTCTCGACCTACCCACCTACCCACCTACCCACCCACCCAAACAACTCGCGCGCACCACCATGGCAGGCCCTCTAGGCACCCCGAACGCTCAATTTTCTGTCTCGCCCTACATGCATCCTTTCCGCCCCGCCTCTTCCATGAGTGCAAACCGCTTCGACGAAGGCTACTCGGAGGACACCAGGAGTCAAAATGAGGGCGATATGGTTATGCGCAGCGACGTGCAGCTGACCGACGGCGACGTGCAAGCCGACTCGCCGTTTGTCCTGCCGGACTGGGTCCTGGCTCTGAGCGAGAATGAACGAAGTGGTAAGCAGAGGTTGTGCTGTCATGGGAAGCTACACTAACATCATGTGTAGAATTCGCTTACGCTATTCTTCGCTCGCTGCGGACCTCATCGATAGCCGGCATCGTCGAAAAGCTCAATCCGCTCCTTCACCTCGATCCCGTAATATACCTCCCTCCCGAAATCACTTTCCAGATCCTCTCATATCTGAACCCCGAGACGCTGTTACGCGCTTCAACACTATCCCGGTCATGGAGGGAACGCGTGCTGGACAGCCCCCTATGGAAGCTGCTCTTCAGACTAGAGGGCTGGAACTCCAACTTCCCACAGGTCCGCGCATATGAAGAGGCCCAGAGACAAAAACGCGCAGAGTTCAAGGAGAAGGAGCGCAAGACGCGACACAGAGCCGCCGAGGATACCGACTATGGCAAGCCGTCCTACAAGAAGCGCGTGCGGGAAAGACAGCTATTCGGCCATGGGGCCACATCGGAGAATGGCACACAAATTGCCGCAGCATCTAGCTCTACCAGCAATATCTGGGGCGAGCAGCATGGAGCAGTTGAGGCTGACGACAGTCCGTCTGTCAAGTCTGAGGATAAGATGGAGGGCATTTCCTTCCATGGCGCATCACCCACAGCCCTGCCCACCGATGTGGCACGTCGAGAAAGAAAACAAGACGCTCCGTCTGAAGAGACATCGCCGACGACTGCCTCAGTAGATACGAACGGACCTCCTATACACCCCTCACTTCTGCTCCCCGGCCCGGAAGCTAGGATCAATTGGCAATACCTCTACAAGCAGAAGAGGAGGTTAGAAGAAAACTGGAGCACCGGGCGTTATTCCAACTTCCAACTACCACACCCAAACCACCCAGAGGAAGCTCATACCGAATGCGTGTATACTATACAGTATTCCGGCAAGTTCCTGGTCAGCGGCAGCAGAGATAAAAGCATCAGGATCTGGAATTTGGACACTCTTCGTCTAGTGCATCCACCGCTTACTGGTCACCAAGCATCTGTCCTTTGTTTACAATTCGATGAGCGCCCGGAGCAAGACATTGTGGTATCTGGAGGTAGCGATTGCAAAGTCATTTTGTGGGAGTTCTCTACCGGACGTATCATCAAGGAAATTGAGAAGGCGCATTCCGAGTCAGTTCTGAATCTAAGGTTCGATGATCGCTACCTGGTTACTTGTTCCAAGGACAAAACGATCAAGGTGTGGAATCGCAAACAGATGATGCCAACGGATGACACCTATCCTTCGTCTACTATGAAGTCGGGCGCTCGATTCCCTTCCTACATCATCAATATGCAGGCACACGTCGAGAACCAGCACCTCCATTTCAAACCTCTCCTTCCATACAGCCTCATCATGACGCTAGAAGGCCATGGCGCTGCAGTCAATGCTATTCAGATTCTGGACGGTCAAATCGTCTCTGCATCTGGAGACAGGAGCGTCAAATGTTGGGATGTCCGCACTGGTGCATGCACGCGGACATTTTCAGGCCACACCAAAGGCATTGCCTGTGTCCAGTTCGACGGACAACGCATAGTTAGTGGAAGCTCAGACGAAAGTGTACGCATTTTCGATCGCGCGACAGGGGCGGAAGTAGCCTGCTTAAACGGCCACAGTAATCTTGTGCGCACCGTACAAGCTCAATTCGGCGACCTTCCGGGCAACGAAGAGGAGCTCGAAGCCGAAGCACGGTCCATTGACCGAAATTACTTCGCAGCGCAGGCCAGCGGTCTGCTCTCTGATCAAAATCTCAGTAGGGCGGAGCGACGCGCTCGCAACGCTGGTTCCCGCGACCCGTCCAAGATATTTGCTTACGGGGCTAAACTGCCACCCGGTGGCGGCGGCAGCAAATGGGCGCGCATAGTCTCTGGCTCGTATGACGAGACAGTCATCATCTGGAAGAGAGGGCCTGATGGAACTTGGGAAAAGTCCCAAACACTCCTCCAAAATGATGCTGTTCGGGCTGCGGGCGGCCGACCTCGAAGACCAGTCAACCAAGCCGCCAACGCGAATCACGGTGCCCAACACCACAATCAACAAGCTAATGCTCAAGCTTCTGCGCAGCAAAACAACTTCCAAGCTCTAGCGCAGCAGGCTCAGGCTCAGGCTCAAGCAGCGCAGACGTTAGCCCAACAAGCTCATGCCCTGCACGTAGCATCCCAAGCGATGCATGGCCCTACTGCCAACAACGCATCTGCAAACGCACCAAATAACAACAACGCAGCTGGTAACAACCAGACCGCCGCAAACGCAGCAACAGCACAGCAGGGCGCTGCAGGTCCAGCCAATGCCGCACCACACCATCATCATCACCATCATCATCACCCGCCTCATCCACTCGCAGCACCTCTCAACACCAACGGCACCAACTCGAGAGTCTTCAAGCTGCAATTCGATGCCCGCCGGATCATCTGCTGTAGCCAAGACCCAACGATTGTCGGGTGGGACTTTGCTAATGGCGACAAGGATATTACACTTGCAAGTCAATTCTTCGGCGACTCGTACTAGGGGGTTCAAGGAGAATATGCAAAATAAAAAGAACATATCTGAGACGCGCCTTGAGATTATTTTTCTTGCTCCCTTGTCGTTGATGTTCTTGTTTAATTTTTTATCATAATTTTGCTGTATGATGATGATTGTGTATGTAAATAGGGCGGCGCATCGGGACGGTATTCGTCGTGGAGCTTCTTTCATGTGGCTTATTAATGATATTTTGGATCTTTTATCAAATGTCTTTTATCTTGAAGAAGAGGAAGTCGTGACTCCCCGATTATTTCATTTCATCGGTGTACTACTCTGTGAAAATATAGACAGCAGTTCGTAAGACAGGCTACGGACTGTTTGTCCCGGACTCAATCCTGTTATCGGATTCATATCGCCAACTGCTTGTAGGGAGATTTCAGATGTCGGTTATTACATATTTCTTTGAGCTGCAGTAGCTAGAGAGGAGTCTTTTGATGCTGCAACAACAGAGTTTAGCTCAACACTTCAAAAGAGTATTGCAATAATACAGTCCAGCTTTGATACTGGCGCTTGAAAGAAGCGCAAGGTACTCGCTGATCCGGACATCGATGTAAGAAGACAGAAGTTGTATCAAGCTCAGATTAACGCAAACTGTGAATTTTCGATCAACCACTTCACCTGCAATAGATCTCAGTTACATCCTCAGAAGAAGAGACGGCCGGATGGTGGATGTACAGATCTTCCAGCGTATTGAAAGAGATGGACGCGATGATGACAGTCAAGGCTTTTTGATTCGGACCAGGTTCGTATGACAATAGAACTCTCACCTGCTAAAGGAACCTTATTTGTGTCGTGAGATGAGACACGCGTCATCGGAGGAATATTGAAATGCCAAGCCTGATCAGCACTAAGCGTCCCTGCGGACCTGGAGCACTAGAAGCAGCGCCCACGCCAGGCTGACGGCACTCAAGATGACTACAGCTCGCGACTCTCGTTTGCCTTGCACCGTTTCGACGTTCCATTCACTGTAGTCTTATGTAGATTCATACCCATCATTCTCCGATACATCGCTTGCCATGCGCGCCTAGCGAATTTCAAATATATATACCAACGAACCTCACGAGAGCTCAACACGATGGTTGTTAGATCTGCTTCAGGAACCCTATGCGGAGTTTCGATGAAGCACCTGTCTCTTGTGACTGTAAGCGCACTTCTGCGTCTTTCTCTAGTGTATGCGCACAAGCTAATCGTCGCGCAGCTTACATTTCAAAACTCGGCCCTCATCTTGGTACGACCCCCCTCCACGGCGACGGACCACCGTAGCAGAGGTGAAGAGAACAACCAAGTTGTGGATGCTGCAGAGGGCGAATGGGAAAGTGATGGTGGCTGACGCGACATCAGATTATGCATTACTCAAGGGTAATGCCTCTGACTGGAGGGCAAAGATACCACGCAAGCACAAGCGTCTTCTTGAATGAAGTCATTAAGCTGGCTATAAGCCTAACTATGGTATGGTCGCGGTAACGAGAAGGACGTGTTGCTGTCAGGCTTACGGTATTTATAGGCATTACACGAGATGTCCGGCGACCTTCCTTCGAATACAACCGTCGCAACACTATTCCGTACCATGACGACCGCCATGTTTACAAATGAGAGCTGGAAACTTGCGATACCCGCTATGTTATACACGATACAAAACTCACTTCAATACCTTGCCGTCAGCAACTTGGATGCTGCGACCTTTCAAGTCACGTACCAACTCAAGATCCTGACTACGGCCATCTTCAGCGTCTTAATGCTAGGCCGGCGCCTTTCGACACGTCAATGGCTGTCTTTATTACTTCTTATTGTCGGTGTATCCATTATACAAGTACCGCAAGCAACTTCGCCATCATTTCTACAAGGGTCAAGCTCGCCGTCCTGGGCCAAGACACTGGAACAGCTGCACGATCTGGGCGATAATGTTGCGCGGCGGGTGTTGAAGCGATCTGGCTCATACGAGGGCATACGTGAGGACCTTGAAGCTCAGATACCTCGTATGAACAGTCGAGTTGGGCTCGTAGCTGTCCTGATCTCTTGCGCTCTTTCAGGCTTGGCCGGAGTCACCTTCGAGAAGATACTGAAGGAATCTACGAGCGCAAAGCCGACACCGCTCTGGGTGCGCAATTGCCAGCTCTCTTTCTGGTCCCTGTTCCCTTCGCTATTCCTGGGCGTTATATGGAAGGACGGAGAGATCATAGCGAAGACTGGGTTCTTTGTCGGCTACAACTGGGTAGTGTGGATGGCCATCGGGTTTCAGGCAGCCGGCGGTGTCATCGTTGCGCTGGTTATCAACTATGCAGACAATATCGCCAAGAACTTCGCGACGTCGATTTCGATTTTGATCAGTTGTATAGCTAGCGTGTTCTTCTTTGACTTCAAGGTGACGCGATCGGTAAGTTCACAGCACCATCATAACTCTCATGGTGCTGATGATTGGCAGTTCTTCCTAGGCACTTGTGTCGTGCTGTTCGCCACCTATCTATACACCAAGCCCGAGCGGGGCTCGCAACCGTCACCAGTCAAGATTGCAGGCTTTGAGAAGACTACGGTAGATCGCTCCTTCGATGCAAATACACCTCGAAGCCCGACAGCGTATAAAAGTGTTCCCAGATCTATGCCAGAATCACCGACTGCAGAACGACATTCCGATAAGCGAGATGCTTGAGCGTCAAAAATACAGTAATAATATGCAACAACAAAGCGAAGACAGTACCTAGCTGTGAATGATGCAGTTATGCTTGCTCATCGAATATCGAATTTTGGTGATTTACCATCGCCTCTGTGACATGCAACGAGGTTTCACTCTAACACGTCAGGCCGTCATTTCCTCCATCGTCACTTCCCATTCCGTCCCAACTCTCACCTGACGCCCCACTTGAAACCGTCAATTATGCGTCCCAAGCCACGTCTTACTCTCACTTTGATTCTAACATAGCTGCATGTAGCGGTCATGGGTGAAGAATACTACCCGTTCGACAACTACGAGCGACTCGACGCTCCCCGTCGCACATCACAGTACGACGTCCTCCAGCCTCAGTTCAAACAGCCAGGAAGACTAGTGGCACCTCGCGATCGCTATCGCGCAACCCAGCACGACCATGCCATATATGACGTGGTTGAGGAGGATAACGCATATAATCCTTGCCCGCAACTCGATTCATTCGGTGTGTGAGCATGTCACTTCCGGTAATGCTTTGCTAACACTGTGTAGATGCTAGGCTGCTCCAGCAACCGTATCCTGATCGTCAGCGACAAGCTGCACAGGGCAAGGCGAGATTATCGCTTGCGCCTGGCCCATCCACGTTCTTCGCAGCGCCTGTTCAATCGCAGCAGTCTCATCGTGCTCTTGACTTAAACGCATACGACGATCAAGGTACTTTAGCCCTTGAATCCAGAAACACAGCTGCTGACTGGGAAGCCGGGTATCGTCCGCGTCCTGAGCAAGTCGTGCAACGTCAACTGGGTGGGTTTGAGCCATGGTTTGATGGCCAACATACTGATCACGGTTCAGATCGCTTCGCCTACAACACCGCACCCTTTCAAGAATCAAGTTCCGATGTACCAATTATCCCGTCCTCTAGTCCAGCGTTCAAGGCAAGCCAGCGGCGTGCTGAACAAGTTACTGACATTACACCCCCACGCGAATCACAAGCTCGATTCTTTGAGGATGAGCGTCAATACGCTACCAAAGGGCATCGGCAACAGTCTCAGCGTCCTTATGGGCAGGCCATACAAACCAGCTATCGACAAGATGATGACCAACAACGACCGCCTGCGATGCAACAGAGAGAGAATGTCAACCTTCAGCATCATGAACAGACTCTTCCGAAGTCACAGTCGCACAAAGTCGATCTGTGTCATGTTCCTCCCTCGTGCCAGGGCATTTGTCTCGTTCCTGTTACAACTCTACCCGATCGTCTCCGAGCTGTGTTCCCCTATCCGACCTTCA
The DNA here is from genome assembly GCA_009289805.1 of Alternaria gansuensis. Taxonomy (NCBI): domain Eukaryota; kingdom Fungi; phylum Ascomycota; class Dothideomycetes; order Pleosporales; family Pleosporaceae; genus Alternaria; species Alternaria gansuensis. The sequence continues at coordinate 55,792 of WBOK01000315.1, read as the reverse complement.
ACGCCGTTCAGTCCAAGTGTTTCGAGAGGGTTTTCAGAACCGACGACAACTTCGTCCTTGCATCTCCTACGGGAAGCGGCAAGACCGTCATTCTCGAGCTCGCTGTATGTCGTGCTGTTGCCACCAACGCGACTGGTCAATACAAGGTGGTTTACCAAGCACCGACGAAGGCTTTGTGCTCCGAACGTCAACGTGACTGGGAAGCCAAGTTTAGCAAGATTGGCCTCAAATGTGCCGAGCTGACTGGCGACAGCGACGCTGGGGATCTTCGCAACGTACAGAGCGCTAACATCATCATTACAACACCCGAGAAATGGGACAGCATGACCAGGAAATGGAAAGACCACGAGAAGCTGATGAAACTCATCCGCGTGTTCCTCATCGATGAGGTACACATTCTCAATGAAGTTCGTGGCGCCACGCTTGAGGCGGTCGTATCGCGGATGAAATACATCGGCACAGACGTCCGCTTCGTAGCTTTGTCGGCGACGGTGCCCAACTTCCATGACATTGCAGCATGGTTAGGGAAAAACTCGTCTGAGTCAGATATTCCAGCCGCTAATGAAAAGTTTGGTGAAGAGTTCCGCCCAGTCAAATTGCGTAAGCACGTCTGTGGCTACGTCTCGAATTCTAGCAACGATTTTGGATTTGAGAAGATTCTCGACGCAAAGATTCCAGAGGTCATTGCTAAATACTCTGAGCGGAAGCCGATGATGGTTTTCTGTGCAACCAGGAATTCCACGGTCAACACGGCGAAGCTGATCGCCAAATGGTGGAAGTCCACATCGAGCAGGAATCGCATGTGGGAACCTCCCTCCAAGCCGACTCCGTTACTTAATAAGGAGCTTCGAGACACTGTGGCCTCAGGTGTCGCGTTCCATCACGCAGGGCTCGATCTGGATGACCGGATGCAGGTTGAGAAAAGTTTCATCGCCGGTGAGATTAGTGTCATCTGCTGCACCTCCACGCTCGCAGTTGGAGTCAACTTACCCTGTCATCTCGTCGTCATTAAGAACACGATGGCATGGGGTGCAGGAGGACTTCAGGAGTACTCGGATCTAGAGATGATGCAGATGCTCGGTCGCGCGGGACGACCCCAATACGACGACTCAGCAGTAGCGGTTATAATGACCCGACAGGCGAAAGCCCGTCGTTACGAGATGTTGGTCACCGGTCAAGATGTCATAGAAAGCAAGCTCCATCTCAACCTCGTAGATCACATGAACGCCGAAATCGGTTTAGGAACGATCAACGACCTACTATCGGCCAGGAAGTGGCTCAGAAGCACATTTCTCTATGTTCGGCTCCAGCAGAATCCCAACTTCTACAAGTTAGATGGCGCTCGAAATGGGCAGAGCATCGAAGAGCAGATAGACGACATTTGCTTTCGTGACATCACACTCCTGCGCGAAACCAATCTCGTGTCTGGCCAAGAGTATTTTCGATGTACAGAGTTTGGTCAAGCCATGGCACGATACTACGTCAATTTCAAAACGATGAAAATCTTCATGGGACTTGAACCGAAGTCAACGCCCTCTGAAATCGTAAATTGTGCTATTTCGCTGATTCTAGGAAGACCTTGCTGACATTTACCAACAGCTCTCGGCTCTCGCTCAAGCTACCGAGTACTCTACAATACGGTTTCGTCAAGGCGAAAAGTCCTTTTACAAGCTCCTGAATAAGTCACCTTCAATCCGCTGGCCTATTCCTGTCAACCTTGATCTCCCGGCACAGAAGGTATCTCTTATCATACAGTCTGTTCTCGGATCAGCCGAAATTTCCTGGGACGGCGAGACAGGCAAACACCGTTCGCAATACACGACGGAAACACAGATCATCTTCAAGAACATTGGCAGTCTTATCCGATGCATCATCGACTGCCAGATCATCCTAGCAGACTCTGTCAGCATCCACAGTGCTCTGATGCTTGAGAGAAGCTTAGGAGCGAGAATTTGGGATGACAGCCCACTGCAGATGAAGCAGATTGAGAGTATCGGTGTTGTCGCTGTCAGAAAGCTCGTTAACGCTGGAGTGAAGACTATGGAAGATCTCGAAGGCTGCGAGCCGCACCGGATTGAAGCTCTTGTTGGTAGGAATCCGCCGTACGGTCTCACGATACTTGAGAAGGTCCGATCATTCCCAAAGCTTCGTGTGTCGCTCCATGTGCAGCCTTCGACCGTAAGTCCTGTATTTCCGTTCTGATGCACGTCATCTGATGAGTGCTAGGTGATCAAATCCCACGAAGGAGTGAAGCTTCGGATCAAGGCAGACATTGGCTTTATCAACGAACAGCCGCCACAGCGTTTCAATAACAAGCTGATCTACGTGTGCCTTTTGGTGGACACCTCGGATGGCCGCAAGATACATTTCGCTCGCATCAGGTATGCGATCATGATTCGGTTATCGCGCTGCACTAATGTCTGTTGTAGTGGTCCAAAGCTTGGGTCAGGTCAAAGCATTGCGTTTCCAGCTCTCTTGACAAGCCCAGAGCAGTTTCTCAACTGTTACGTTATGTGTGATGGCATAGGCATGTACTGTTTCTCCCGTATGACAGTAGCGACTAACATTCTCTAGCTGGCAGTATGCGTGTTGCTACCGTGAAACCTCAAATAGCCGCTTCTATGTTTCCGACGTTGAAGTTCTCGGAGTCGGACGTTGCAGCAACACATCAGTCGAACATGTCAAAGCGTCGTACTGATACTGCGAGACCAAGTCGAAAGCTCTCGGCCACCAGCGATGAGTTTGGTGATGGTGATCTGGACGACGACGCATTTGTGGATGCTTCTCTCCGTGATCTTGATTTCGATCACATTGACAACTACGCCGACCCCATTGAGACTTTGACACGAAAGAATACTGCAAAGAATCAGTCGACTAAGGATAAGAATTTGGCAAAGAGCAAGAACACCACGCAGCCACTTGATGCTGCTTCTGGCGACAACGATGGAGAGCCAGTGCAGCTAGCCAACGGCAAGTGGGCGTGCAATCACTTGTGCAAAGATCGAATTGCGTGCAAACACTATTGTTGCAAGAATGGTCTGGACAAACCGCCAAAGAAAAAGGCTGTTGCCAAACGCGTCTCTTTCGGCGAAGATCGACCGGAACCGACGCAAACCGCAGCGGTCTCTAGAGGCAAAGAAACGCAGACTAAGCTTCAGCTTACCGCATCTAAACGGAAGAGCTCTGCACCAATTGAAGAACTCGATCTTACGCAGGGAGAAAAGAAGAAAAGGCCGGACTATGGCACCAACGACCCAAAAGGCTATCGCGGCCTGCACAAGAGCGTCCAGGGTAAAAGCTACCCTCTTCTGTTCAATCCACCATGTATAAGAAACCAGCCTACTTACACTCTCAAGGTAATGAACATAGCCTTGGCTTTATGAGTCCCTCCACTGCCGAGCGGCCTCCGACTTCAAGCGACTACGGAGATATCCCGTTCGACGAACCGTGGGCCTACTTCGACAATTCTCAACAGCACCATGCGGTATACGACTCGTTGAATAACATACAAGAGCCCGACGACTTTATGAACTACGAGGCTGCAGCACCAGCAGTTTCTTATGGATCTGATTCGTTTGGCGATGACAACTCGATGGTCGAAGATGCTATGGTCGGGCTAGCAGACTCTCAGAATCTACAGGAACTGTGTGAGAGTGATGTTGATTTTGTACAGACTCTGGAGAAAGCCTCTGAAGATGCTAACGATATGTACTGCGCCGAAGACGACGATTACATGGATGCTAGCTTGGCCGATTGTTATGACCGGGAGTATAGCGCTCTTCAGGAGACGCCTAATCATGACCACTATGATAACCTGCACGAAACACTAATCAAGAAGGATCGATCACTTTTTGTCGGTGGCACAGGCAGTCCCCACGTCAAGCGCGCCAGCTTCGTACCCGCAAAGGCACTGGCTGAAGATATCTCATTGTCAGGTTTACAACAACGAACAGCTACACCACGCCACCCACGTTCAACCACCGAAGAGCAACTGGCACAGCTGAAGGATGCAGCAGGTATACTTGACATGTTGGACGATGAGCCGGCCAACGATCCGCCAGTCAAGGAGATGCCGGTACCCGAACCATTCAAGGATCTGGAACCATGGCTGTTCCAAGAGTTCGGCGATATTGTGGAACTTGTCGATGGATGAAAATGCCATGTCTGAAGCTATTGAGATGTAGTGAAAGAGCAGTGCGGCCAGAAGGGTGTCTGGCAAAACGTAGCAAGTAGCATCATTCGCGACTTCTGGACTCTAACAATCTCATTGTCTTTCAAGTCTTAACTATGCTCTCCTTTGCTGGTTTCATGAGCACTGTACGGGTGTCTGCGTCCATCAGCGCTCTATAATGCCATTATGTGGGATGAAAGATTGAAAATGTAGCGTTTGAGATTCTTCGTCGGCCAAAGACATTATCACACGTCGGAACCGATGCAACGAAAATGGCGGGCAGCATAGAGACGTCCGAAAACACCCCGAGACAGGGCTAAATAACGGGACCATTACTGATGGGCGCGCAAACGCCGGTGTCTGGCGTGAGCGTTCTTGTGGCGGGAACCCAAGAGGAGGATTTATAGTCTAGAGTATATCACTTCCTGTAGGTTGCTCGGGTGTGTGTATTAAACCTATGAATTTGCCACGGCACTATCGCCGAGATCATGTTTTGGTCGGTATTGAAAGGAGGCAGGGATTAAGAAATAGTACTAAGGCTGCTAGGGCAAAGGTTACGAGGAGGACATGGGGGCCGAGGAGGGCGGTGAGGAGTCATTTGTTTAGAGTTGATGTGGAGTGTGGGTGGATGGATAGTAGACTGGGAATATGGATAGGAGAGAGGATCATCGGGTGGGAGGATTCTAACAGTGGGACAGTGAGAGAGGTGGGGAGCTTGGTGGTGTGAGGGATGAAGGGTGTGGTGATGCAAATGTACAAGATACAGTGTGAATGTATTCTTGGTTATTTGGTAAATCAAACATACTCTCCTCCTCTTGTACCAATGAAACAATGTTCCCGATGCACTAGTACAGTCCATCCGAGTCAAGTCGGTCCCATGTGGTAGGGCAAGATTGTAACAAACCAGCCGTACAAGATTGGAGAAACAAGAAACAAGTAAAGCAACGCCGTGAAAATTTACCATTCGACTCCGTAATCCCCTCGCCATGCATGACTGGAATGACGTAGACCATCAATTACGCCTCGTCCGTTTGACAAGAAAAGCAAGAACGATTCGAACAAGAGAAAGGACGCAACAAACCCGACACTCGTACCCAGAAACCAGTGTTCGCTGCAACACAAAACTAACCTTGGCAAAAAAACGATATATCAAAAATGAGAAAAGCTTCGCACTTACCACGATGACATGAGGAACGAACCAGAAGGCTGTCCAGGGAGCCCACGAGCGAGGACACTAGCCTGCCAAGCATCCACGTCGCGAATCCCCTCCCAGCACCCGGCAGTGTTATGGACTCCATGTGTAAGCCAGCCCTGCTGAGCGGCTACGACGATGCAAAGCCAGGGCGACCGGAAGGGGATGACGTGAACTGCCATCCAGATCTTACCGCCGATGTGCCCGATTTAGTCGGTCTTCTCGGCATCGCCAGCCATGATGGACAGGCTAGCGACTGGCACCTGCTCGCATGCGTGGGCAACACCGTGGTCGCAGCCGTAGCTACCATCGGGGTTGGAGGCGCGACCTTCAAAGGCAACGGTGAGCTGGGGTGGGGTATACGGACCGCCTGAGGCCTGGGAGAATGAGGTACGAGTTGAGCGGGTCAGCTCGGGTGTCGTGGTAGTATCGGTTTGGTAAGAGACTGTGCTGTGGTCAGTCGGGGTACGTGTGTGAGACTGCCAACGTGTATTTTTATTTTTTTTACCTCCAACAGTAGGTGAGAGCGCGACTTGGGAGTCGACCGGCGAGTGCGCAAGACGGATCAGAGCAGCGACGGCGTCAACCTCTTTCGCTTCCATCTCCTTGGTACCCTCGTCCTCCTCCCTCTCTTCAGTCAGATGCTGCATCTCGACATCATCGGCATCCGGTAGGTGCGCCAAGAAGTCCTGCCAGTCCTCAAGATGATCCGCGTACTCGGACTCGCGCTTGATACCCTTGGCCGCCATCGCCATCTTCATCGTCTTGTACCGCTCCATCATCTTGAACGTAATCTTGGGCAGGTATGTGTCTCCCGACTTGCCAAACACACAGCTGTTAAGACGGGCCCGGAGCACGGGATGCATGCGGTTGAACTTTGAAGCAAACGCGTTGCCCTCGCGCTCAGCACGCGGCGGCAGCTCACCGCCCGTCTTATCCTGGATGATGCTGCCCACGAACGTCGCGTTGAACGCATCGCGGACCTGCCTGTTGGCCGGGAGCAAGATGCCGCGCTTACGCGACTCCACGATCGACAGCTGGAAGTACAGTTCGAACCACAGCTCTTCTTGCTCGTACCACAGGCTGACGGCGCGGGCTTTGAGCCCCGCGCGTCCGTAGATCTGGTTGCGCCAGGCGTTGATCTTGCTGATGTGGTGGGCCGAGTTCCAGTCAATCATTGAATGGGGGATCTTGCGGAAGTGGAGTTCGGTCACGCGGTTGGTGGTCGAGCAGTCGCACACCATGCGGAGGAGGGACTCGTCCTTGCGGCCGATGTTGGCCCTTTTGCGGGTCCCACGTGGGATGAGGGTCGACTTTGATCCTTTTGCTTTGGATGCGTTTGTGACGGGCTTGGTGGCTTCTGATGCGCTATTAGGTGCGGGCTTGGGCTTCTTAGCTGAAAGCGTAAGAGTTGGGTCGTCTATGTGCTCGTCTGCGGGACGTTTGCGCTTCTGTGCGGAGATTGAAGTGACAGTGGGTGGGGACTGGGGATTATTCTTCGTCTTCTTGACTGCAGCTCTAGCGGGATGATGAGTTGCTGACTCCTTGTAGGTCTGCTCGCGCTTGGATGGCATCTTGTGTACTTGTAAAGGTTTGGGGGGGCTGAGTCTGGGAAACAAAGCGTGCGGCGTTGCTGATTCTTTCAGACGATAAAATCAGAGTAGGTTACCAATCTCGCCAAAACAGATTGTGCGTGGCTATTAGCGGTGTTTGCGATGTTGTAGATGTAAAGGTTGAGTTTGTTTTGGGTGCGGTAGAAGCCGTATTGTGTTGTTGTAAGGAAAAGTATACAGAGATTTGGATAAAGAAGAGATGCAGGGCCGAGCCAAGCTGGAGGGAATATGTGACGGCGCGTGGTGAATCGAAGAATTTTCACGAGGAAGTCGGAGGTGAAACAGGATGTAAAAGCGCGCAGTGTACGCGTTGTTGACGCACCAAGTTGTCACCGCGCAACCACTAGCGCTGGCTATTGTTGCCCCAAGATGGAAAGAAGTGAATGTGGAATATGATGAGATGACTAAGATAAGGGAAACATAAATAAAAACACCTGGAATCATAGACAAGGAATGAAAGCTATTGGCGACTGCACGCCTACGCCTGGCATCCCTCTAGCTGTTGATGGGCTTCTGTATTCACTTTCACCAAAATCAATGCAGATTTTCAGCATTTTAGAAGTGAGGGTTTGAGAAGATTTAAGATAAAAGGATGGCTCATAAATAGAATGCTTGCGATGAAAACGGGCCGCCTACAGGAGTGCGCAGAACTCGTGACTTGAGCTAGAGTGCCAGGCCAGGCGTGCTGCCCGAATCTAGTACTTCTCTGCTTTCTTGCCGGGTCGTATATTGAAGCTGATTTATTAGTCCCGCTCGATCCACGTGACGATAATCTCAAGTCTTCACGTCCCAAATGAATTGGCTTTCTCTCGAAGTTTTGATGGCCAGGACGACGAGGAGGAGCATTGAAGATAAAAGTGCATCTGGTGATTTCAGCTGAAAAATAAGATTAGCAGAGCAAGTATAGCAATGTCAAAAGAGCGTACACACCTATTGAAGTCTCGGTGACAGTCCACATTTGCAACCACTTCGAATTTGGTATGATTGGCATACCGTCTTTACGCTGACTTGAACAAAACGAAGTGTAGCGAAGGCCTTGCTGCAGAACCATATGTTAGCACCATCATTTGGAGAAACGTTTGCTCTCATCCGGTGCATACAGTACATATCCATCCGCTGCTGAAAAAAAGACACATATACCAAGCTTCTGAGCTCATGGTGATCGAACGTTCCAAATCATGCGAAAAGGAAGGAACATCACTGCATATGTTAGTAAAAAAAAGCTGATTTGACAAAAATTAGCATACGTGCCTGCGAGATCAGTAGCTATGTCTACCTCATACGCAAACCACAAGCTAAACTGCGCGCACTTCTGCTCGTGCGGCTTAGCACATATACCCTGATCGTATCTTGCCTTTTGTTTGTCGACAACGAAACGAAAACCGTGGACAGAGCGCTTCCTATGTATGACTGTGCGTGTGTTGGTAGATCCTAGCAAGAGATACTACGCGCCACTATTAACATGATGCAGAACGCTCATACAATCCGCCCGATGACAATGTACCTGAGAGATGCTTGGTTGAGCAGAAGTAACGACAAAAAGCTAGCAGGGACAGTTTGACCGAAGTTAGAGACGTTTAGTACAGCGTTTGGCCCGCCGTAATCGATCGGTAGACTATTCCTGCATCGTGAACTGAAGACGATATTTCTCCTTTCCAGACAGGCCAGGATGGATGTACGCATGAAGTTCCGGGTATGGTCGTGATTCATCTCTTTGAACACCTTCCGCTTGAAATAACGGGTCATGTTCCCTGGGATGCATGGCTGACATCGAAATGCAGTAGATATAAGATAGACAGCAGAAGAAATCCTGTAACTCGAAGCTCTTGCGCTTGGTCACCCGGATGACTAAATGCCCAAGGAAAACTACTGATGTTAGAGCCAGCATATTCGCATTCATGCCTACCAGATCGCTCCTGAGTCATATTCGCTGGAGGCTCTTTCTTGTCCCATATAACATCTGCAAATTGGTCGGACGACATACGGTGGGAATCTGGTGTGCTCGAAGAGGGTCGTCAATATTCCGGTATGATGAAGGTTTTCGATACTGTATGTATTATTTCTTTGTGAGCACGAAATCCCGAAAATAATAATAATGGAGGGCCGGTGTACATTATTGGACCCAGCGCAAAAGCGTAGCTCTACCAGGCGTTTCGATACCTGAACGTGTGCGAAGCGACGCCGAAACATCGGTACCACGGACGCACGGTTGGTAAAGCTGATTTGCGGCACATGGTGTTGCCAAATCAGGCCAGCAATCCTGCGTAGAACTTACAAATTAAACATTGTACACCCTGGTAGCGAAGACGGGAGATGTAGATTGTGCGATCAGTCAGGCCAAAGTCCTTGTCGCTCTTGGTAGCTTCGGTGCTGTACTTCGACTGATACAATTGTAAACTTCTCATCCATTTACCCGAGTGCTACGTTCGGCGAGGCTGCTGGGCGTAGAGGCGTCCGAGGTCTGGTGAGGGTGGATATTTGCGGCTCAACACACACCTCGCCATCTATCTTCTTACATAGTGAGGGGACTCATCATCTTTCGAAATTTGGAGGTTGACAGCAGATCGACTTGTTCTGTATCACCCATCATTAAAACCGCCGGGGCCGATGGGGCGGTTGTTCAACATCCGCACTAGGTCAAAGTAGGAATGGCGAATGGCTAGTCGAAGGATGTGTAACCACGCTACAGTCCTACAGGATGCAGTCCCATGTTATATAGATTGGATATCGCACCAATTACCACGAAACGGACATGAGCCCGTCCGCCCCTGGTGAGCGAGCGGCAGAAAGATCAATTGAGAATTACGCCCTGCATTATAGGCAAAATGTAAGGAGCAGCCGAGTGGGAACGCCCTTTGGCCCCCAAACTTCCCCGAGCACGGCAACCACTACTTGTCGCGAATGAACTACCAGATATTAAGTTCCTCTTGCCTTTGAACTCAGCAACTCAAAAAAATGAGGGTCGCATGCTTCCTATCGACCGGAGCTCTCGCAGCAGGTGTGGCAGCACAAGCAGGCAGTAGCATTTTTGAGCCGCAGGATTTCAACATCACATCGGCCCTCGTAAAACTCGGCGTCAACGTCTCTGCTCTACCAGAACAGGCGAGTACACTACATGCAGGGTCCTCAACTGCGCAATGCTCACATGCTGTAAGTCTAATAATCGTCCAGTTACATTGCAATGCTGCGCGAGCTGACAAAGCCTCTAGTGTACCGCTTTAGCGATACTGTTTGGCGCCGACAAGGTCTTGGCTGAAGGGGCATTCGCGTACAGCAATTTCACCGGAGAATACTGGTCTGCTCAACAAGGCTCACTACGCCCCTCTTGTGTTTTCAAGCCTACAGAAACCCTGGACGTTTCAAAACTGGTACTCGCAGCAAGATTGTACCAATGCCCTTTCGCTGTGAAAGGCGGAGGCCATGCAGCATGGGCCGGTGCGTCCAGTATTGAAGGCGGAATCACAGTTTCGTTGGAAAACTTCAAGCAAGTTGTTGTTGCTTCCGACAAACAGACAGTCGATATCGGCCCTGGGCTCAGATGGATAGATGTCTACAAAACCGTCGAGAAAGATGGCCTCAGTGTCGTAGGCGGCCGTGTAGGTCTAATCATGTGCTCTAGTTTTTTGATTTTTCCGCTGATCAAAGAACAAGATGGCCCCTGTAGGCGTGCCTGGACTCATCCTCGGAGGAGGTATATCCCACTTTGCGAGCAAGCGCGGTTGGGCGTGTGATAATGTAGCGAGTTTTGAACTCGTTACGGCTTCCGGCTTCGCTGCAAACGTCAGCGCAACTTCTTATCCCGATCTATACTGGGCACTGAGAGGAGGAGGTAACAACTTTGGGATCGTCACGAACTTCAAGCTTGACGCCTTCTTAATGGGTCAGATGTGGGGAGGCCAGCGAGTATACCTTGAAGATGCAACCCCAGCCGTGCTAGATGCGATGTACCAGTTTACCGTATCTGGATCTGCCAAGGATGAAGATGCCGCCCAGATTGTGGTAAGTGCGCTGAGTGCGCTCCTCTTCCGCGGAAGACTGACACGTACAGACTTTTGCCAGCGCACCAGGAATCGGCAAAGTCTCCTTTGTGAATCTGCATTACGCCAAGCCGATTGCTAACGCGTCCATATTCTCTAGTTGGAGCAACATCACCGCCATCGACGATACGACCGGCATTCGGCCAATGTCCGGGATGGCTGACCTACTTAATCAGGGAGCGCCTGCACCTGGAGCTTACCAGACTTGGTGGGCTATCAGTTTGAAGATGGATAGAAAACTCCTCGAGTTTATTGTTGACACGTTCTACGCGCAAGAAGCAACCATCGCCGATGTCGAGAAGATCTTGTTTATTATGGCCATCCAGCCCATTACTGAGGGCACGACCAAAGCCATGCAGAAGAATGGTGGAAATGCTTTGGGCCTTGAGCCAGAATGCGGTCCGTACTTCGTACTCAACTTCAACGCAGCCTGGAACAACAAAGAAGACGAACCCAAGTTCCACAATGTGATTACCAGCGTCATCAAGCTCGTGAAGGCGGAAGCGAAGAGGAGGAACTTCGACAATGACTTCGTGTATCTCAACTACGCATCCGAATACCAAGACCCAATTGGCAGCTATGGAGCAAAGAATAAGCAGCGGTTGATGGAGATATCGAAGAAGTACGACCCGAAACAAGTCTTCCAGTATCTTCAACCAGGCGGATTCAAGCTGGTGAAGGGCGCGCCGAATTTGAATACTCCGAACGCATGACAGGCGATTGCTCATAAATTTGAGATCTCTTGCAGTCAACACGTTTACTACCGTTCGTGTCGAAAGTTAGCGATTATGAGCAGAGAAAAGAAGGACCAGGTGCGCTGACTGGCGAAGATGTCGCAAAAAGCATTAGACTAATAGATTATTGAAGAATTTGAAACTCTTGTAGACTTCTGTGTATGGGTTCGCCGCATTTGGCGCTCACTTCCTTCTGACCGCTGGTGTAGTGCTCAATGTTACTAGGATGCAAACCGTCACGCGAGCGACACATTCACGTCCAGATGATAGGCGCCCCGCAGACACAAGATGACAAGCTATTGAAACTAGAATACTGGATTGATAATTTCAGCTGCTGGCTAACATCAAAAGAGCAGAACAAATTTTGATCCTTGCGCCTTCCGGTTTGCTCGCCCAGGCACGCCACTGGCTTACCGGTAGCCTGTGCAGCTCTACGACAGGCACTTTTGGCACTGTCAGGATTAACCATTCTTCTCTCTGCAGTCACTGATATCAACTCAATCACCCGCTGGGATGGCGTTTACAAAGCGGAGGACCTTCCTTACACGCTCCTCATTTTCATCATACTCAACGAACCCATGCTTAAGGTTCTCATCAGCCTTCTCATCAACGCACGAATCTTCTCGTATACCTCCCTGGACATCTTGCGCACCCTGGTTGACGCCCTTTTCCCTGCGGTCGTCTCTGTGACCACGAATATCATCTACAATATGCGAGCTATGATAGCGCAGCGATATGGGTGGGGAATCACAACATTATCATTGATACGCATTGGGCTTCTCCAAATGTTGTACTGGACATCGATCGGGCTCAGAAAGAGCTCGCGATGGTTGTGCGAGCTGAACAAGATGATCGTTAACATTGGGGAAGACGCCGCATTGAGAATTTTGGGTAATGATGTTGAAAACATATTGAAAATATGGTTGGCGGCGAGGGAAACAGCAGTCAATTTCTGCGCACGAGTACGAGGTAGTCATAACTAAGGTTTTGGTGAAACTTTCAATTACGATTCCGTCAACACCGCTCCTGGGCGAGAAAGAGTCTGCCTAAGTCACGAGGGGTTTCTCATATTTGCGATTACTATTGCAGATCCAGTTGTTGCTTACAAAGAAGCAATGTCAAAGGATTTTGAATCTAATTTCTACAAATCTTATTAGGACGCCGCTCATAATGATGCACATGCATTGAAGATGCGCATTCACGGGTGACATCACGCCAAACCCGCCAAACCTTGGTTAACTACTACTGGATGACTTTCTTTACACGCTTCAGCTCAGACAATTTCAACGTGCTCTCTCATCTATGGTACTGTCAAAGTCTCTCTGCGCATGTTCAAGATTGTTGTCTTTTGCACTCCATGGTAGTAGACGCAGTGATCGAGAAGAACTCCGTAATTTCCGGGGGTATCACAGGTCAGGCATCAGATGTGCCACGAGATGGACTTTTTCTTTGCGGACGGGATATATAGCCAGAGTCATTCATTCGTGGTTGGTTCATAGTGCTTGTGTCTTGGATAAGGACCTTCTTGACTGGGTCCCAACGTGGAAGACGAGCCTCTTTTATCGTCTCATTCGTACGCTGTCGACGGAAGGTTCACGACGGTTAACCAGCGGAACGGAGTCGGCGTTGTTTGTCGAAGGCCTGTTTCCGCGAGTTGTTGGAATCGCGCGAGTGTTCCTGAACTTTGTAGATGGTGGTAAAGGAAATGGGCTCAAGCCTGTAGCGCGTACTCCGTCTGCAAGTGCTGTCATGGTAGACCGTGATCTATGAGTCTCATATTAATGCGCTATCTCGAGATGAATGAGGTTTGCGACCCCTCTGAATACGCCCTTTGATGTCATCCAAAAGCTCTGCTTATTCGAGGTGTCGACATGGGAATCTTTTGACCAATAATCGTCTGACTCAATGCAGATAAGTGGGTTCCCCGTAAGATTGACTTGATCTCTCCAGTTGTTTTTAGTAAGCAGGTAAAAGTTTGCTCGACGCTCTGGGCTGGTAGATTTGTTTTCCCAGTTGTGACTGAAGGTGCTTATCTCGTAGCCCCAGCCCCCCTTTTCGGTCGTCTCTACTATCATGATGTTTCTCAACTTCGAACAGCTTTGACCTCCGTATGAGAGGACAGTAGAACCATCTCCTATGAAGGCGTTTGGGTTTGTCGTGAGTTCTGTTTTCGGAAACCTCCAGATTTGTCCGATGCGGATATTCTGCATTCCCACGGCGACCGCTCGGTCATCCATACCTTCAGTAAACTCCACGATACAAGTTACAGTCTTCAGGTTTTCTAAAACTATGAATAGGGGATGCGATAGATTGAGTGCAGATTTGGAGTAGAGACCAAAGGAGGATGTAGGTTCTTTAGGAGTGATTTGGCAGGCTATCATCTAATACGGCTAGGAGAGGTCGATGGCGCAGATGCTTCGAGAGCTGCGCCTACATGCTCATTGTTGTGAAAGTACATTGCGTTCTTTCCAGAATCATCGCACTGTAAAGGTTTGATTGTGTGTCACCCAAGTATGAATAAACCTATGCCATTTTATTGTAAATTATTCCCTCTATTGCCTTTCGGTAGCAAAATGAACCAAGAGGCAAATGGACTTCGAAGATAGTAATCTAAACATCTATCGAAAGTGTCCAACATTCGAAGTATTCAGATTTCTGGTCTAATCTGGCCTAACAGCTGCACACAAGCGGGCCGAATTCACAAATTTCTGTTAAACCCGATGTTTGCGCAAACATCGAAAACGGAGCACCTGAGGAGGCATAGAAACGCAACAAAGCAAAGCACCTCCATCAAAACGTCTATGCTCGGCAAGCACGATCGACAATTTGACCAGCAGGAAGACCAATCTCCTCCCACCAACGCGTCTCAGAGACGACTCCACAAGTCAAGCCGCTGCGCACAAACGACCGATCTACCCATGCAACATCCAGCCTACAAACGCTCGACAAAACGTATGAAGACCTCATCAAAGCTAGAGGGTATTGAGTGTAGGCATGCGAAGCGATCCAGCCTAATTCGAGGCGAAATTCTCGTGCGCGACCACGATGACGACCTACATGAATCACTAGCTCTTAAAAGAGTTCGTCGGATGGAAGGAGAAAAAAAGTATCACCGAACTGGAACAAGATCACGTATCAGAAGTTGTGGTTGTAGGGTCGCGGGATGTGTATGGTGCTTTCCGGACGGATATCACGCAATAGACTGCGGAAGAAAACATTGTCAGGATTATCCGAAACCATACCCGGGGTACGATGTGTGGAACGCCTCACAGACTCGTGACGACAAAGACTTTGCACCACAGGCTCTGCCCGTCTCACTCGAACTTACGACGGCAAGCGAAATGTTTTGACCATGGTAGTTTCGGAAAGGTTGATGACGGTAATGCAGAATTCAGTGATTGAAGGCCGCAAATACCGTTCCATGAAAAACAGCATCGTCGCTGAATTGATCGATATTGACAAGAAAGCCCATCCATTACGGGTAGAGTATAACAACGCCATTTACGACCGCGACGTGATACAAAGGCGACGCTCTAAGGGCATGTACAAAACATCACCGGAGGAAAAGGAACATCTGTTATTGAGGAAGAGGAATTTGAGAAGAGCAAAGCATGCGTGTTGGGCTATTAGGACCCGCGAGTTGATTCTGAAGACACGTTTGAAGAAAGCTGAACAAGTCTGGCTGGCAAGTTTGAGGGATCTAGAGTATGAGCATGGATTTATCCTTGAAGATGCCGGGGTGTTACCTCGAGACGAGGAGCCGGGTTGGGTTGAAGCCGACTACAGATATCCTGAAACCATATGCTCGCGGCTATACGAGGAAGGTGACGAATATACCGTGGGGAACACAAGCACGGACTCCTCGAACGTCTTGAGTGACGGTGACAACCCTGACACCCACCCTATAGTCGAAGGGGAGCAGCCGCTAGAAACTCCGCAATCACGTTCGTTTACGAACCCTCCAATGAATGAGGGACTTCAAGAAACCAAGATGAAGTCGGTAGTCGAAGACGAAGCCATGCACATGCGGAAAATGAGGGCGCAATATCTCCAGAGTCACGCTGAAGCTGTGGAGCGCGCACACAAAAAATACGAAGACACACGTAATAACTTCGAGCTTTTCCGCGACTTGTACGTGGGTTAACACTCTAGTCGAGACGTGGAGGAACTAGAAGAGGAATATGGACCCAAATACGTACAATTGGGACGAGAATGTACTCAAGAGTTGAGAGAAAAGGAGTTGGCCCTCGAGAGAGCAAGATCAGCTGCGGTTGAAGCTGGCATAGACCCCAATGTCGAGGAAGCCTATGACCCAGAAGCTGATGAAGTGATGCAGAATTCGAGAATTCTAAGGCATAAACGAATCATGATCATGGAGGTTGATCGTAAGAGGATTGAGCGTTGGTTAGAGGTTGTATTCAATGCCGAGCCAACCGTCGGCTGGCCGCGGGTAGAGTCAGAACTTGATTGCACATTTGATGACAGCGAAGCCGCCTGGTACTCTGAAAACGAGAGTTATGCCCTCACAGACTGTAATATCCAGACTCAAGCGATCGAGAATTACAAAGTATGGCCCACGTCAAAAACACCAACAGGTCACCCTTGTCCCAATCAGATGAAGCAGAAAGATGCTTTCCATGAAGACATGACAGGCTTATCTGCTCTTGCAAGCAAACATCAAGCGATGAGACCAAGAACAAGGAATAGGGAGACTTTAAAGATACGTCGAAGCAGTCGTCAACGACATCAACGAAGGGTAAGTGATGTCTTCCGTTGTGGCGTTAGTGTCTTTGATGATAATGAGTATAGGCGCCACCACATCGATGCATGGGCTATGACAGTGCGCAGATAGTATCTTTAGGTTCTGAGGGGTTGCAACGTAAGCATATTGCATGTCTGGTGGTATCTGCTTGCTGTTATGCTCTGCGACGCAACAGATGATCCAAAGGGCCAATGGACAACCCGCCCTGCAGAAAACACACCCCATGGAAGCAACCAACCGGGTTACTGTTAAGCTAGCTTTTTCTGGTATTCTTTAAGCCTATTGTAGCAAGAGTAAGAGGAGTTGAACATATAAATACGGAGCTTAGAATTCGGCATGATTGCAGAAAACCCAGGATCTCGATTAGTGCTTTTGTAGACTGCTATGAAGTACAAATCTCACTATCATTCCAGATGTTTGATTTCTTTGTTGTTTGAGATATCCAAGTCCCTCCCAAGATTGTGGAGAGACTCAACATCACTTGGAAGGAGACGAATGGGAAGCAGCAGCGGTGAAGGTTCGATACTGCGAAGCGAAGGCTAAGGAATGTACTATCGAGTAGCATCACTATCATTTTTATTCAGGGCCTCTGCAATTAGCACACTCTTGCTGCCTTTTTGAGTGCAGGTGCTTGCCTGCAGTTGTTGCCACAGAGGAACGCGGAAGGCGTGGCAAGTTTGATGTGTAGTTTGCCAGACGAAAAACAGAGTTGCCCGAGACAATTTGAAAGACAAATTAGGTATTGAGAACGAATGCGACAAAGTAGCCAGAGTTCCGAGGTTACGGAAGATTAAGATTGAACAACGAGAGCTAGGAGTTCTGGTGTTACCAGAGATCGCGCGACGTAATGATGCCAGACGTTTGCTGACCAGAAGATGGTGTCCCTGTTTGTAGGTTGTACGCCATGTTCAGACGCGCCTAGATCAGAGAATCGATGACGTATTTGAGACAGAATTGGCTACCGTGCCCAGCTGGGTAGGTATCCGGGTTTGATACAAGTCCCAATCATCACACCACGTCTCACGACTTCAGCCTTGCACTCGGCCTTGCGAGCGCTCGGGTCTGCATCATGCCATCGCGTTCATACAAGGCCTTTACCGCTCATTCTCCTGTTCGTATTACTGCAGTCACAGCTGCATGTGCCTCGTCAAGGTACAAGGTGCAGATGAGCTTGTTCAGCAGCTTCCATCTGCCTACGATGCACTCGATGAACAGTCAGCCAACATGGATTTACAAGCACGGATGTTACAAGAGCAATATCGAAGGCCAGTGTCCATCCCAACAGATTCGCCTACCAATGGATCGACTCGCTTGTGTTGGATTCGAAGAGATATACCGTCATTCGTGGACTTGGGTGCGACGCCGCGACGTTATTGGCTGCACGCACTGAAATTACGGTGAGATCGCATCCCTGCAGAAATGCAGCACGCTCGCAGCATCGCCCTTAGGGCTAGCTACTAAGGCTGACATGCAGTCCAGGCCACGGTTGGCAATGCAGTTTCGTGCGTTAATTACTTACATGAACCTTCTTCCCTTATGCGGACGTCGGCCAGACGAAGGTATACTCCTGATGGATGCCAAATCTCAGCGCGTCCGCACTTATGCAGGCACAGCGCGAGATTCATTCGAGGTTTTCCAGCACCATGGATGCACTGAGACATGCCCAGTGACGCGGAACCGAGATATCTGCCACGCTTGCGGAAGGAAAGCTGCCGCTGAAACCTATTGATGGGTATTCGGCACACACGTCGGGCCCGTGAAGATACACAGCATCCACTCAGACCAAGCTTTTCCGAACATGTGCTTGCGTGGATCCTGGCACTGCATCGATAACTCCCCGACGATGTAGGTATCAATGCTGCGTTCTTCGTCCCCTCTTACATTATGGGAGCACGGTGGCTCCAGTAAATCGCCCCAAGATCCTCAACCCGTAACAGAGCTGAATGCGCGGAAGAAACGTTTCACAAAATTCGAGTTTTACCCTGGTCTGCTTGCACAGAAGACGCAAAATCAGACCATCGCAATTGCACTACATTGTTGGGTAGCCAGCATTATGGAAAGCGTCATGGAATCACTATCGTATCCGCACAATGACAGCGATCACAGTCGCTCACCTCCAAACCACTACCAGATGACGCTCTTTTGGTAACATGACAAGACAAGAAGTCGGTCAGGCTCCCAGCCGTAGTCGACCAAAACAGGCTAGCTGGCCGCCCCCAAGTCTAATCTTGCTGCACGTATTAGCCGTCTGGCGTTTTTCCCACAGAACGACAGCCTCCCTACTGCTTCACGTTCCAACCCAGCACTCTTACTCGTCATCCGGCCATGTGCACAGCTGAAGACGCAGGCCACTGCAGCTGCATCTGATCGCCGTTAATCATGCCTCTCCGCTTTTTGCTGTCGGCGAAGACTTCTGGTGCATACGTGGGTTCGGGAGCCCCGCGAGCAGCTGATTCGCAACGGCATCGCGAGCGGGGGTCCAGCGGCTGCGCCAAGTAGCGCTCTTGTGTCTGACCGCCCCACTTCTTTTCTTACAGGCTCTCAAAATACCCACACCATACATGGCAGTTCTGTGAAGCATCTTTGGGGGCTGAGAAGTATATCGTCATTGCTAGACATTTATAAACCACAGAACCCCCAATGGACGCCATACGCCCCAAGAAGCACAGCCCGCCCCTGAGCATTCGGGACCCGGCACTATATTGACAATGGCACCGAATGGTACTCACAACGACTTCATCAACATCACCACTCCCCACTCCCGGGCGCCCAGCATGGTTCAGGAAACGCCAGCGTCCGCGCCGCGGCCACGCCTGTCAGTTAGAAAACAAGCGCCCCAGAGGAACATTGACGAGTTCTGGAATAAGTTCACAACTAAACACCCCGGCAAGATCTTTACGATCTTACCCGACAACCTGTATGCGAAACGTGCCGCCGCACATACGCCGAGAGGATCCATACCCGGCGTCAACGCGCTTGCATCCTACGAGGAGGCTAAAGAAGCCTGCAGTAGAAAGGTTGCAAAGATCGTCAAGGAATGCCGGCGGCTTAATCAGAAGTATCGAGATCCACACTTTGACATCGAAGCAGACTTCAAGCGGTCGCAAGTTCTTCCGGACACACCAGCCGACTGCTTGACTGGACTCAATGAAGACAAGACCGATTTCCACCCTTTATCGGTCAAGAGAGTTGAGGTACTTATGCCATGTAGCACTGTCAAGACTTGGCTAATACACTGCAGGACATTTTCGACGAACCAAGATTCTTTATTGAAGGCGCCACAGCGAACGATGTACGACAGGGTAACGACGGCGACTGCTGGTTTATGTCAGCACTGGCAACAATTTCGAACAAGGAAGGGTTGATACAAAGGGTATGCGTTGCACGCGACGAGCAGGTTGGCGTTTACGGCTTTGTCTTTCATAGAGGTAGATGCATGCCCACAAATTCGGATACCATACAAACTAACATGTCTCAGACGGCGAGTGGATATCCGAAGTTATCGACGACAAGCTATACCTAATCAAAGAAGACTTTGATGAAGCCAAACTTGAACGCTATCACTGGCTGGAGCTTCAGAATCGCAAAAGTCCTGAAGACGAATACCGTACTGTTATGCAAACTGGTTCCCGAGCACTGTACTTTGCGCAATGCAGCGACCCCAATGAGACGTGGCTGCCATTACTTGAAAAGGCCTTTGCAAAAGCACATGGTGACTACAGCGCCATCGATGGGGGCTTTGTTGGGGAGGGTATCGAGGACCTTACTGGAGGTGTCACGTCAGAGGTCTTTGCGACCGATATCCTGGACAAGGACAAATTTTGGCGCGAAGAGCTTATGAACGTCAACAAAACGTTCCTCTTTGGATGTGGCCAGATGGGCGGTATCTACGGTGCGCGCAAGGGTATTCAGGAGAAGCACGCATACTCCGTGATGGAAGCACGTGAGATAGATGGTCAGCGCCTGCTGAAGCTTCGAAACCCCTGGGGCCGAACCGAGTGGACTGGCCGTTGGAGCGATGGATCGGAAGAATGGACCCCGGAATGGATGAAAAAGCTTGATCACAAGTTCGGTGACGATGGCGTCTTCTGGATATCCTACAAAGACCTGCTGCGCACCTATCAACACTTTGATCGCACTAGGCTCTTTGGCCCTGAATGGACGGTGTCTCAACAGTGGACGAGTGTCAATGTTCCTTGGAGCGTTGACTACCTCGATACCAAATTCAGAATCCACCTGGCAAAAGACGGCCCTGTCGTTATCGTCCTCAGTCAGCTTGATGATCGCTATTACCAAGGTCTCGAAGGGCAGTATGAGTTCAATCTGCAATTTCGCCTCCATAAAGATGACGAGGAAGAGTATATCGTTCGCAGCAACGGTACATATTACATGAAGCGTTCTGTCTCTACAGAGCTGGACCTAGAGGCTGGCAATTACACGGTCTTGCTCAAGATCAAAGCAACGCGGATACCAGACAATCCAATGCCGGACGAAGTTATCCGAGCGACGTGCACCAAACGGCGCGAGAAGCTTCTGTCGATCGGGCTTTCTTACGACCTTGCGCATGCAAAAGGGCAGTTCAGAGAGCAAGAAAAGGACAAGGCTCAATGTGAAAAGGAACGAAAGATCGAGCGGAAAAAGGCCGAGCTCAAGCAAGCTCATGAACGTCGCAAGAGGCTTCGCAGAAAGGCTCAGCTGCGCGACCAGAAGAAAGCTGCAAAAGAGACGCGCAAACTCAATCGATCTGGTGAGATGGAAGAAGTCGAGAAGAAGCTACACGACCTTTCCGGTCTTGGAATCAATATCGAAGAAGATAACCGCACCTCCGGCGACGAAGATGCTAAGCCTATTCACCAAGCTGTCTCTAGGCATCATCGTGCATCGAGCCTTGACCCACTCCATGAACGCTCGGCAAGTCCTAGTGGCGGTTTTGGTGGTCGAGTTGGGTACAACAAAGGCCGAGACGGCTACAATGCATCGCTTCCCGGAGCACTGCAGGGTCGTGGCGGCTACAACCGCGACAGTCACGGTATTGAATCTCCTGATGCTACAATACTTCAAGGACGAGGCGGCTATAACCATAGCCCACAAGCTTCTCCTGCTACCCAAAGCCAAAGCTTTCAAGGACGCGGGGGCTACAACCAGAACATGCCGGGTGAGCTTCAAGGTAGAGGAGGCTACAATCAAAACATGCCTGGAGAGCTCCAGGGTCGAGGAGGCTACAATCAGAACTTACCTGGGGAGCTCCAGGGCCGGGGTGGCTACAATACCGAACTGCCTGGTACCTACCAAGGTCGCGATGGGTACAATGGCCGTGATGGATACAACGGCCGCGACGGGTACAACGAAGGCCAGATGACGGACTCACCAATACCTACGCCAATGCCAACACCTCTTCCAACCCCGATGACGGATGAGTTCCGTCCTGGAACCCCTGGTCAAAGGACATACAGTCCTCGTCCCGAGCGCCGATCGCCGGCTGCCTCTCGCCGGGCCACACTTACCCCAATTCCTGGTGTCAGACCTGGTATCCAGGTAACTCGTGGACGAAGTGCTAGCGATTACTCTCACCGCGCTCAGCATGGAATGCACTCACTCGACGACATGTCAGACGACTCTTCCTGGGATTCTGAAATCGATGGCCCATGCTCGCTCGACTCTGATCTTTCCGACGACGAAGAAAACATCCCGCGCATCTTCACCGAACGTCAACCCCGATACGTATGGTACAACGGTGCGCGCTACCCATACGTCGAAGACGAAGATGAGTTTGAGCGCGATCCCTGGAACGCGGTATGTGTTGTAGGTCTTCGCGTTTTCAGCAAGGACAACACCGACGTCACAATTGAAGTTCATAACGGTGAGGGCGAGTCTAGAAAGAAATCTGATGGAGATGATGCGAGTGTGGCGAGCATGGGTACGGTCAGACGCAAAGAAAAGGAGCTTGATGTCGACGATAGTGCCGCGGACGCTACAAGTCCGATGCGAACGAGGAATACTGGTCTTGAGGATGAGCTGAACGCACGATTGAATCGGGCCGAGGAGGCGGAGCTTGTAAGCCATGTTGGTACTGCGCCGGCGGGCATGGAGAGGAGTCGTCAGGGGACGTTGAGCTGAGCAATTTGAGAATTCACTAAGAAATCTGGGTAACTGTTAGTTGGATAACGCTTTTCTTGTTGTTTTGGTTAATGTAACTTTAATGAGCTTGGTGTTTGGAGGGGTTTTGTACACATGGAGAATAGTACTGAAAATTTACGATTCATGCTCCTTACAAAGTATTTTTCAGATACTCATAACGTCATAATCTAGTTATGAACATTAAGCGCATACATATCACTTTGCTCGCAGGTGTTGTCCCTCGATGGTTGCGACACCAGTGGAAAGAGCCCATGACGTCATACTTGAGGCTTAGCCGCCGCCATAGCCTCACTGGCATTCCCTTCACCAGTGACCATCCATCAAACAAAAACGCATACTCCATACATCATCACTTTCTGCCTTTTCGCATTGGCTAAAGTTACCTCACAATCGCTTGTCTTCAAGTCTTCATAGTCGTATGATGCCCTTGTCAGAGTTTGCGACGTCTTCCTCACCAGCAGCCTCGGTGCTTGGAGTATTCGCTGTTGCTTGATGAGTATAGCTTCCACAGCCGCGATTATGGCGACTACCCATGCAGTAACTCCGGTCATGCATGGCTCTGGTTAGAGCCACCAGACGCATCTTGCTGTGCCTCACTTCCCGGGGTATGGTGGGGTCGGAGTTGCTCCTCATCGCTGCCCATCGACGTCATCACTATTACTCATCGGCCTTGTTTTCCACGACCCCAGTATGAAATATTGCACAGATTGCTCTGGAATTAAGATCACCCCTGCAACGTTTCCGGCTCCTGCAGATCTTGAGAAGCTGCCATAATTTCACAAATGCGGCGTCTCCATAAAAGTCATCGCAGTGCGATCTATGTCAGCTCGTCAGCGAATTGATAAAAGCCACCATGTTTCGCAAATGGCCTCGTTCTGTTGGAGACAGAGAAGTCCAAATGTGCATTATCACTTTATGGAAGCCAATGAAAGAGAAGTCAAAGTCAAAGTTTCCCTGCCGCTATATAGCTCTGAGTCATGTTTGGGGAGGTTGCCTCGCAGGTGCAACTCAAAAGGGATAATTTTGCCGAGTTCTCACGCGAGTCCGGGCTATCAAATCCCAGAATTTCTGCAATAATTCGCGATGCCATGACATTGGTAAAGAAGCTAGGAGAAAGATACCTTTGTGTAGATTATCTTTGCATCATATCCGACGAAGCTGCTGTCCGGCAGGCGGATATTTCTAACATGGACAATATGTATTCTGGTCCCATCTTACTGTTATTGCGGGCACCTGCAACAGTGCTGGAGATCCGCTTTGAGGTGTTAGTACAGAATGCTATTGTAAGCAGATCACCCACAAGATCTCCCCGGATGTGACACTGCTGGCACAGGCCGATATCGAAAATCTGGTCAATGAAACTACATACAGCGAGAAAGCCTGGACGTACCTACTCCACTACAGTTATTAGACCACGAGAATCGAGAATCGAGAATCGACTTACGCGGAACAGGATTCAAGAACTCCGATTGGCACCTCGACTGCTCGTCTTTGCCTCGAACGATCAAGTATATGTGACTATGCTAGCTACACTGAGGGCTGCCCTGAAGATGTCATTGTCAAATTTGCTAACTCTTGGCTGCATGTATCCAATGATAAGAGGGAGTTTAAATTTCTTTTCAAGAAACGCCTACATGGAAATTTACTCACACCAACTACCGATGGGCAATGACGAAGTATTCTCGACTAAAATCACCAAGGACGAGGATATCCCGAACGCGTTTGCCGGCGCAATCAAAAGCTTTGGTGTGGGGGATTGCATCCATGGCCTACCTACCATCGCTTATTTCGATCACGCGCTGTTCTGGCAGGGCGCTGAGTCCAAGCGCCGCAGAGGGTTTCCAAGCTGGACTTGGGCCGGCTGGATTGGTCATCAAATCTATGCCAGAGAAGAACTTGACTACATTCATATCTGGGGGGACGGGGAGAGGTATCCAGATCTTGAGTATTGGAAGTGGGTGCACAAAGCCACAGAGATGGAGCTTATGCATCTCGTCCTCAAGCATGCGACTTGGATAGTCTATTTCGTTTGGAATAGTACGAGCACTGAAAAGCAACCACGGTTACTTCAGAGCGAAGAGCCTGTTAGGGGTGTCAATCTTGCTACCCGGGCCCCCAAAGCTATCCTTTTCTTGAGTGCAGTGCATGCAGGCTTTTGAGAGAACTACTGTGGTATTTTATCTAAGAGGAAATCTGACAAGAAGCAACGCGGAAATCAAAACGCAAGATGGCAATGAAGACGCGAATAAAGGAAACAGGGGAAGTGCTTAGGAGGGAAGTAAAATGGGGCGGTAGAAAAAGCAAACGAAACGATGCGTACAAAGGAAACCAGGTCATTAGTTGAGGAGGGGATGGAAAGCGAGGGCACCGAAGATAAAAAGGAATGTGCAAACTTAGGAAAGAACGGAATGTGTGAAGGCGGTCAGGGCAAAGACTGAACAAAGTCAATGCAGAAGAGAAGCATGGAAAGAGGAAGAAAAGATTCGGAAAGAGTTGCGCTTTGTTGTACGATCGGTACGGAAGGGTGAGATATCTACAAGTAGAACATCTTGTCATCGAGCTCTTCTAGCCAAGGATTCTTCCGGTCTGGCTTCGCAACATTTGCCTCTTCGACTTTACCGTAGCCGAGCAGATACTCATTCATCATATCAGTCATCTGTTGGTCATTCTTCGCGCTTTCTTGGTTGGAGAAACGCAGTCGTCGCTGCACAGCCGGCACGTTGTCATACTGGTTTGTGGTAGCGAAATGGAAGTAGTTGTACATTCGCTTCCCGAGTTTCCGTGCATAATGAACCGGAAGCACGATGGCAAGATTGGCGTTGTTCTGCTGGGAACTGGCATTGAAATGGCGTGTGAGTGCCTTCAATTGTTCGCCGGAAAGGACATCGGGGGGAGTATGTTGCACACTGTATGATACTTGTATCCAGTCTCTTTGCTACTGTCAGCGGTCTTGAACTCGTACACGGCTTTGCTAGAGAAATCTTCGGGGAGGATGTTGCGATATGGCGAGAAGGCATGGGCGTTCTTGTTGACAAGTACATAGTCAAAGGTGATGTTGCCTTGTTCCCAAGTGAACCCTTCACTCGCTCGCTGGATCGCAGCAATCTCTCTCTCCACGATGTCTTGGTTGCGGGATTGGTTACTGTGGCGGTAGAACACAATATGCGACGCGTCCGTATTTCCCCGCTCTGTAGTCCAGGCCCGGATGCGTTCGACCATCATGGTCTCAAGCTCGAGAATCTCCGACTCGGCTTCGTGCTTCAGTTTGGAGAACTTCCGGTCGTTTCTCCAAGGTGTGGCTTTCAATGTAGGCTGTAATCGCGCACTACTCGTGTACTTGATAAGTGCTTCGTCGACGCTGCCAACAAGAGCTGCAACTGAAGGGCAACTAGCGGCCGCACTAGGTCCTGCGTGGGAAACATGAGCCCCTACGATCATGTATTTCTTGCTTGGCAAATTCGGTAGACTCTGGCTTACGAACTTGGGATTGCCGTGCATGGCGTTCAGCTGCAGCAAAATACCACGGGGGAGGTGGGTAGGGAGTCCTGTTGACCTGTCTTTTCGAGTATCTACGTCTTTTCTGTTAACGCAGAGAACAACAGCGCCAATTTTTCTGTTGCCGAAATTTTGTAGCTCTGCCCGGATGTAGCGGATGTCCTGCTTGCTCCGACCCCGCTCATCCACAACGGCGAAGATGGTGTCAACTCCGCTATCGTAGAAAGCTTTGATCTCCGGGGTTTTCTCGGTAGGCGGTAGAAGAAGTGACTTGATGTCAGGAACAGCCACAATAGGGCTCGTATACGATGGGTCTATCTTGACAATCTGTTGCTCCTGGTCTAGTGTCGCATGATGGGTCAATAGCATGTCGATCGACTTCGCAAAACCTTCGAAGCTGGTAGAGCGTAAACCATTTGGTTGAACGTAGATGATACCGCATTTGATCGCGGCGCCAGTTCCAGTGCCCTTGACAAGGATACGCTGCGCGCGTTCTGTTTCTTTCGATGAATGCTCAACTGCCGTTACCTAGCTCTCCGCTGACTTTGGGTAAAACCAAATGCATGCTCTGCCAATTTATTCGCCCATCAAACACTTTTCAGAGAAAATGGAGAATGATGACTTGCCTCATGGCTTGTACACATGTCCTTGATTTGGCTGTTCACAAACGCAACCAACTTTTGCCTGTTCCGCTCCAAGTCATAGTTTGCTCGTCGTTCTTGTAGTAAAGCCGTCATGTAACCCATCGATGGAAGCTCATGTAATGTACCTGTTTCTCCGGCAGTCTCCAGGAATTCAAGTGGGACCCAGGTGTTTTTCCCGATGGTTGCGAGCGATAGGTTGGGCCATTTCACTTCCTTCAGTTCCGTGTATCCTGCAGAAAAGTGTTAGTTACGGCTATACCCCAAACACAAACATCTCACTTACTTTTCAAGAGGTATTGAGTGACCGAAATTTTCTTGTCATCCTTCCAGAAGTCCGGGACATCAGAAGCCGGCTTCAGGTCTACGATTATAGAGTCTGGAAATCCCCCAGGAGAGTCTCGCACAGGCGTTTTGCGTCTTGCGCCGACTTGAGCTGTATGCGAGTTCTTCTGAGAGTCCGTCATAGCAGCCAGAGCGGCACGCTTAGATGGAGAACTATTGGCGATCGACCCCACACTGTGAGACATACCGGTCATTTCAATCTTTTGCCCAACGGGCAGTTCAGGTACCCTATTGTAAGTACGGACGACGTTAAGACCGACAAGCGTCGCTTTGATGTTCTGAAGAAGTTGGCCGTTACAGGTATTGAGTGCCGCAGTACCAAAGGTAAGTCGTATCAGCTCGAGAAGAGCCATGCCACCCCTAATGCCAGGCACAAGATCAATTTCTGCACGAAGCTTTCGATGATGAGGATCGAGTTTGAACGTCGTCCGGAATAGGATCTTTATGTGTGGCGCTCCATCTATTGTAGTCCGCGAATCTTGGAAACTAGTGTGGTTCTCGGTCGATCGTTTGTTGGTCTCTTGAAGTAAAGCTCAGGTCTTGGAAAGAGACACAGCTGCACGGCTACCCACCTTGGACGACGCGATTGGGCCGAACTTGCGCACGAGAAGCTCCATTTTTCTCCAATATTCGGAGCAGTCGTGATCATGTGCAGACAGGACCGTTTCTCTGTCAAAGTCAAGTTCGCAATGAAGGCTCTCCTGAACAGTTGTACCATCGGGTGCCTTGATCGTTGCGACTGTCTTCGGCAAAGAAGAGTTCTTGGTAGAGTAATCTTTGATACGGTCAACGCGACTTCCATCAGATTCAAGAAAGATAATCTGATCAATTGGGAAAACCTTTTCATTGGCGTCTTCCTGGGCAACAACCTTCTTCTGAGCCCAGACTTTGAAAGAAACACAATCAACGAGTATTTGCTGCGAAAGGTACTTTACAATCGTATTGCGTCGGAGTTTCTGGCTCACAATGGGGGTGTGTACCTCGCCGGCCTCATTTCGTCTAGTGATGGTAAATGGGATGACGTGAAGCTTCGCTTTATCTCTTAAAGGGTAGTCAACGTGACAGATTGCGGTCTTGCTTGCGGGCTGAACTGTCCAAGGTACTGAATTGACTGTGGCGTGGTTGTCAGGAGACTCGCTGTGGTCGCTGCGTGTATTTGTGTTGATGCTGCTTCCCGATGAATATGCCATCTCGTTTTACCGATGAGTTGAATCGAACTGTCGTGGTGTAATCTAAGAGAGTAATCCGAGCGGTATTTATTATTTTGGCGCCTGAGTTTGCCTACCACTACTTCACGAGCATGCGCTACATCACACGGTCTATCATTTGCTCTGCAGTGTCGCTCACGAACTTATCGCTAGGCATGTTGCAGCATACAATCAGCATGCGCGAACAGGAAATGAGATGTCTGCAACGATTCATGCAATGGACAATCGTGATTTGAATTTCCAGACGTCCCAAACGAAACGTGATGAGAAAGAGAATGATGTAGAAAGCAAAAGGTCATCCTTGTATGCTCGCGAGGCAGGCATGACGTTTGACTGAACCTTTCCATGTCTGGTTACATAAACTTCCTGCAACATTGCATCTACGGACCTTTGAGTCTGTCGCGCCAGAACCAGACGTGTAAATTTGTCCTCATTTGAAAGTGACAGGCGCTATTTCTAAGTCAAGCCTTGCAGCGTCAGTGCGCTTCATCTTTAAATGTGAAGGGCGATACTATGAAAATTGATGTCTTAATGGGATCGGCGACGAGAGGTGAGTTGGTAAGGGCGAATACCTAAGCAAATCATGACGTCACATGTCCGAAGGTCTAATGCGATGTGAATTATTTCCACAATGACACTCATCTCCCAACAGTCTACACAGAAGCAAACGGCAGGAGACTAATGTACATCGCGGCGCGAAACTATCTCTTGCATTCACACGCAGCCTTCAATCGAGGTGCCACGACCTTACGCTACTACCTATACATGCCATCTACGACCCATTACCCAGAGCCTCCCACTTCTACGACACAGCTTCCGAGCGCAGCGCCAGGATCTTGCAACCGCGCTTCTCGCGCTTCCTCCGCGCGATGGAGATCTTCGCTTTCTTGTTCGGCGGAGGTGCGCTGGCGGCGACGGGGTCTCTTCCATCTTGCATAAAGTATTCTTCGATATTGGCCGCGCTCTGCTTTACGTATCCTTTTTTGGTGGCCATCTGTGTTTTCTCTGCAGAAGCCGCCTTCTCAATGTCCTCTAGACGACACAGGCCCAGCTTTGTCAATAAATTCGCCTCCGCCTCCGGTCCATACGCCATGCGGAATTAATCGTCGAATATGCGCTTCACCGCTAGAGGGTCGACATTTATCACCTTGCAGGTAAAAAAAATGGTGATTTCGAGCTGCTTGCCCATTCAGCGCAGGAGCGTATCGTTAACCTCGTCGCGGTCGATGATGGGGAGCTCATCGCAGAGCTTGCAGGTAATGTTATGTTGCTGGCTGATGTTGAAGTTGGCTGCTTTATACTGTTCAAACGTGTAGTCGGCGACACTCTGTTCACGTTTCTCGGGAGGGACAGCAATGGGTGGCTTAAAGGTGGGTGGGTGTGCGGGAGTGCCGAGCCTGATGTCATTCAGACCTCCTAGGCGGACCACAAGCTTCCCTCTCTTGTGCTTGCTAATCTGGGAATTGAACATATTTGATAAAGGCAATGCGCTGTTGGAAGTTGCGGTAAGCCGTTGTTGCTAATAACTGGTGCGACGGATCTAGGCGAGCGAAGATTTTATAGATAGAAGGTAATTCGCACGCGACGCATCGAATACTCTATTCACTCCCATCTTCATATCAGCTTCCTTTCTCTTATGTTAGAGATTACAACATCATGAGCGGAACTTTGTGTGTGCATCTATAAAAAGACTCTTCGTGAAGGATAACGGACGTTGTGGTCCAGCGTCGAAAGTACGGTTCCGACTCGTGCGGTTGGGAAATTGGCGACCGATGTGAAGGAATAAATGCTGTAGCATACTATGTATGAACTACGTTACACGCCCGAAGCATATGCTTGCCCGCTTTCGCGATAGTCGCAAATTCAATAAGTTAATACGAAGTTACATACAGCAACACGCATACTTCACCGAGCTGTAAATTGCTAATATCACATACTGATTGATGATCGTCTCGCTAAGTTTTTTTGCGCGATGATAGCATTACAGCCATGAAGATAAATACGCACACCATGGGTATATGAATGTTTCATTGAATAGCTTTGGCATCTTATCATGCATGTCATATCATGCGTATCGATCCTTTTTATTACTCCATGCTTAGAGCACGAACAAACCGGCCAGAATACCGAAGATGCCGGCACGGACGACGCCTTGACTGAGACGCGCAGCTGCATTGGTGGTCTGTTGAGGTGGTGTACCGGTTACGGGTGAGGTACCGTTGGTAGTACCGTTGGTAGTACCGTTGCTGGTACCGTTGCTGGTACCGTTGCTGGTACTGTTGCCAGTGCCAGGCGTGTTCTCCCTCTGGCCGTCAACCTCCTCGATGCGTGCATCAAGCTCGATGTTAATTGGGGTCTGGCCCAAGATGTACGAGGTAAGTACCTCATCTTGAGTGTCTAAGGTGATAAAATCGGTCGACGGCTCGAAGAAGTTGTCACCTCCACCAGCAATAAAGTCAAGAGTGACCATCTGGTAGATAGTGTCGTTGTTAAGAGGCTCATCGCCGATGGTAACAGCGATGAGCTTCGTGCCGTTGTCGTTCTTGGGGTTGTATTCGACCTTTATGCCAGTGCTAATCTGAAAGAACGACGTGACCTGTCTGCCGTTGCCCACGTTGACACCGGTTACAATGCCCTCGAGAGACTCCCAAAGAGTCTTTCCATCAATATCAACTTGAACGATGGCGTTGCCGAAAGGGAAAGAAGTCAAGACCTCGCCGCGGGTAATGTCACCCTGGTCAATGGTAGCACGAATACCACCGGCGTTGATAAGAGAAAAGTCAACATCTTCGGTGTTGTTCTTGCGGTAGGCGAGCATAGCATCAGCCATGAAGTCACCGAGCAAGCACTCTTGCTGCTGGCAAGTGGTCTGGTCAAGTTCGACCTCACTGGTACCGAGGACCTCGGCAGCGAACTCCTCAAACGGAATACGCCACTCCTCGATCTGCTCTTGAAGGTCTTCATCCTGTTTGGTAGCGTTGGTAAGGTGGATCGGAGCGCCATGGTAAGCGAGAATCTTGCCCTGAGGGTCGTATGCTACATCAATGTAGCCTACGTATTCACCCCATCGATAGGCAGTGACAATGAAGACTTCTTCGCCATCCTGGTTCTCGACGATAGTTGGATATTTACCCTTAGCGTCTTCCATGTCGCCGAGAAGAGTGTGGCTATGGCCACCTATGATGAGCTGAAGACCGGTGGTGACTGTGGCTAGCTCCTGGTCCTTGTCGTAGCCAATGTGGGTAAGAGCAACAATCCTGGTGATGTTGGTAGTAGCCTTGATCTCGTCAATAGCGCCTTGAACGGACTGTTTGGATGATCAGTAGGTGTCCGATATTTTCAGACTTTCTTCTCTATGCGTACCTCGACGGTGTCGGAGAAGACCGTGGTAACATCCGCGTTACTGAGACTACCGGTCTCTTCTGCGGTGACACCAATCAAAGCTAAACCATGCTCTTCGAAGATAGTGTACGGCTTGACGGTCTTATTGACGTTCTCGTCCTGTGAATGCACGTTCGCACTGACGACGGGGAACGTGAGGTGAACGAGGAACTCTCCTAGCTTCGCGTCACCACCGTCAAACTCGTGGTTGCCCAGAGTCATGGCATCGAATCCAAGCTGGTTCAACGTCTCGGCGATTTTCTCGCCACCATAGTAACCGTAGAATAACGTGCCTTGGAATTCGTCACCAGCATTGAGCCATAGGCTATCCGCATAGTTGGGGCGTTGTTGCTCAATAACTGTCTTCACGCGCGCATAACCACCATAGCAGCCTCGCTCTGGCCGGGTGCAGTCGGTCCCTGTAGAGCTAAATTCATCCAGATGCGCATGCACGTCGTTGATGTGGAAGAAGGCTAGGTTCACGTGAGTAGAAGCAACGTGGCGGTCAAGCATGGCGACCCACAGATGTTGTAGTTGCCGTCCGCATCGATGCCTCGCTTCACTATGCGTTTGCTGTATAGCGCATCTTCTGCTTGAGCGATCGCCGTCAACACCGTGAGGGCGATGAGGCTGGCGCTAGAGCTAGTGACGAACTTCATCTTCGCCTCAGTCTGGTGGAGTTGATGGTGAGAGGGCGAGAGGCGTGAGCACGACAGTAAGCCTACATTTTGACGGCCTTTTACTATTTGTACGACGCAAATAAGGCGGGAGCCTCCGCCGCAACAGCTGCAGTCGCCGGGTCTTGGCAGTCTTGGAAGTGGCCGTGCTCTTCTCGGCAACTCTTCTTTTGGTGTCTCTTTTTGACTAAAAGAGCTTCTTTTAAGCCTTGTATCTCTCCACGGAGGATACTATTTTAAGCTAAGATGTAGTAGAGACTTCAACGAAGCTTTTTTGCCTCCTTACTACTCTAATCTTGCACCGAACGGCGTATAAGAGTCTCTATTTTAAGCCAATCGTCTCTACTAAGTACAGAAGCTAAAAATTCATCTAAACTAGAGGCCTCTTTGCAGAATCTTTAATAACCTCAGGATTAGGTGGGTAGACTCCAGTTACCTGGAAAGACTTTCTAATAGTCTCCTCCTTGAAAGCAGTACCCCAGGCCCTCTAAAAAAGGAGAAAGAAGTCTCCTTTTACAATTGGTAAGAGCCCCTAGCTTTTATAAAGGTAGGATGAAAGCTCAGTTGAGTAGGCGGTTGAGAAAGGCTTAAATAATCCAACGTCAAGCGGTTAAAGCGTATAGGTTGAATAAAGAGGAAATACAGCCAATAGGATCTTGTAGTCGTTACAGTAATTAATAAAATCTATAGTTAGGTGAGATCCATGGCCGTCAAGGAGGAGTAATCAGTATCCTAAATGAGCCTTTCGTCTAGTCTCTCTCTTAAAAACCTCCTTAAGCCAGGCTAGACCTATATCATTGTTAGTCCAGCTAGAAGGAGATAAGCTAACAAATACTAAGTGCTTTTTGTCATCAATATCCTCAACCCAGCTCGATTTTAGAGCTCTAACAGCTGACTAAAAAATGAGAGCTGGGGATAGAGCTGTACTATCTAAACAAACGCAGGCTAGGACAGTTACCCACTCTTTATTACTATCCTAAGTTGCAGCCCTAACTCCTTTTTAGTCGTATATCCTCTTATCAAACACCCTTTTTAACCTTCCAGTTACTCCAATCATACATCCATATTGAAGATTTGAGAAGGCCCTATATTGTATTCCCTCATCTTTTCATGTAGTAGCTCAAAGTAGAGGCTATATTTAGCCTTTAAATCAGCTTTGTGGCGATTGCGATCCATTCCTGCCTGCCAGCGCGAGATGAGATAGGTAGGATTCCTGTTAATAAAGCGAGTAACCCAGCTTTCTGAAACCTCTTTACCAGCCAAAGATAAGGCAAAGTTGCGTATTATTACTTGTGTAGGTGGTGTACGTCGTTCAGTAAGCGTAGTAATGTACTGTAGGAGCTCAATTTCTTAGTGTAGGTGAAGGAGTTGGTGGGCGAGCTGGTGAGGCTGGTTTAGGCGCTGGTGTCTTCAAGCGAGCGTAGACCGATTAACTTTGAACTAAGTTATGACGCGATTTGTGTAGGTGGTAGTTTGGTGGGGTGGCTCAAAACATGAACTGGCTCAAAACGCGCACGGACACGGTACTGGAGGCTTGGCGTCTCGCCGTGCCTGATAACAATTCACCAATGAGGGGGGACACGTGCGACATGCGCTTACAGCAGGCCCGTCGCGTTCGGACCTGGATGTCGGTGTTTCCCCATGCATGAAGTCGATGGTTACCGTTAACACGTAAGCTTGGTATGTAGAGTATCCAATGGACATGTTATTTGGAGACGTGGTAGTTCGACTTTTCAGGACCGCATTATCCTGAATCAAGGCTTCACAAACAGTAAGCTGGGCGGACTGATGGGCGTGATAGCCATGCCGACAATGATCCAGAAACGGTATGCCAACCCCGGAAACCCCTGGACATGGATCTTGGTGACAACCACCTTAATTGCACATCACAGTAGGTGGGAACATGGATAAGATCCATGTACGTTGCGCTCTAGCAATGAACATATATCGCTAGGAGCCGAAGACTGAAAGTTGGATGCCAAAAACATAGGAAACACATTACGACCACCCAATTTCCAATAACACAATTTGCGAGCCTTCCGTCTTTCCTCCTGAATTGTCGTGTGGCACTTTGACCAGGCTTTGATGTCATCAAAATGAATGTCGGTAAGTGCGGGGTCCCACTACTCGCTCCGCCCAGTTGAGAAGTACGTTCCGGCTTTATCGCGTTAGGAAAGACCCTACGAACAATTAAGATCTATACACGGTAGTTCTCTACTTACTAGACCTTTACACTAACATGGGGTACTTGCATAAAATTATAGTTGTTGTGAGGAGTATTTGGGCAGGCACTGAGATGTTGGTGTTGGCTTGTATTGAGACGAATCCTTGAGGAGCAATCAATGATCCAAGAGACATAGAACGTCACACCACAGAACGTTGACTTTTCTGGAAACTGCTTGGGAACAACCGGATCTAGGAGAAACAACCACGAAGAATCGATTGCGATACTTTTCAAAGCCTGCAGCGTAGGCGCTAGTGCGCTAGAGAGGGTGAAAGAGTCGCCCTACCCCTCCTGCTAGGAGGAAAATTTCTCTAAAAGCTTAGACCACATGCCAAGGCATCTAGAGCTAATAGAAGTTAAGAAGCTTATCAAAGCCCAAATCCACTAAGAAATAATAACAACAAAATACAACAAAAAACAAATTGCCTTTAAAGACTTAAGAGGAACAAATAAGAAACAAATAGAGATAAAGGACAACAATATAATAGTAAAGAACAGCCAAGCTACTACGCCGCGCATAGAAAAGCAAACCCTAGAAGAGGAACTATAAAAGCCTACCTACAATTAAACTAAAAGCAATTTCTTTTCTTTTATTAGAGCTATACCTTAATTCCTAATTAGGAATAAAACACTAAAAGCTTTCTTAGTTAAAAAAGCGCTTAAAATTGCTAGAAACCTAGTAATTTAAGCTGCTAACTTAGCTAAAACAACCCTACTTAGCAAACAAGCCTACTAAACCTAGTAGAGGTCTTTAAAGACTATATAGAAAATAGCAATAGACTAAATATTAAGCCTCTCTAACGCCTTAAGAGAGCTTAGAGAGAAAATTAGACAAGTTAGTACAGAGAAACTAACAACAAACTCGTCTACCTAGAACACGCCTATATAGAACACGCATATATAGAACACGCCTATACAAAACACGCCTATCTAAGCCTCCTACGCTACTATAGCAGGCAACAACAAAAATTAACTATAAATAAATATATAAAAACTTAAAAACTAAAAGCTACTAGCTTAAAAAATTGCTAGCTAGTCTTAGTTAGTAAAACCTTAAAAAACTTTAATACTTACAAACTTAAAACGACTTTAACAATGCATTTATAATAATAAAAAAAGTATAATTACTTAGAGTTGCCTTAATTATTAATTTTTTAAAAAGAAAAAAGATAATTACAACTATACTAGCATTTAAGGCAAAATATCTTCTTAAAAATTAAGTAATATAGCAGGATTTTATAACTTTTAAAGCTGTCTAGTTTATTACGCCTTAGTTTAAAGTTGTTATTTATAAGCTGACTACAAATTACAGCCTTAAAATTATTAAAGAAGAAATTAAAGCTTTTAACAAAGGTTTTAAAGTAATAGGCAATTCTTTTTAGCTTATGTTAGGGTCGGACATCTTGCTAGGCCAGCCCGGACCAGTTCGACACGGCTGAGGTCAGACAAGGCCAGGTTAGGTCCGAATAGGTCATATAACCTTAGATTACCCTAGTATAAGTAAAGATACGATATCGTAGTCCGGACTATATCGATTCGTCTCTCATACACAGGCAATATACTATTATTCCTCTATCTTTAGCATCCTATATCTCTCTTTAGTATTGAGCCTTACATTTAAATTAATCTTCTTTAGATACGCTTATGCTACATAATAAGTACTTAATTTATGCGTATAAATAGCTGCGCCTGTACTCTTGTTAACAACAAGGAAGAATTATCTAACTTAAGAACCTAAGAGATAAAATTGTTAAAACTAGCACTAATCTTTAAAGAGGAACAAGACTAGGCACCTACTAACTAGAAGATAAATAAAAATAAAGAAAGCAACGTATCTTAATCTCTAATTGCGCTACAACGTCTATACACACCTAGAGAAGGCTAAAATAGCCTA
This sequence comes from Alternaria gansuensis, assembly GCA_009289805.1. Taxonomy (NCBI): domain Eukaryota; kingdom Fungi; phylum Ascomycota; class Dothideomycetes; order Pleosporales; family Pleosporaceae; genus Alternaria; species Alternaria gansuensis. The sequence goes on along the minus strand of WBOK01000315.1, from coordinate 19,280 downwards.
GAAGAGGCTACTCTAAACTAAGAACTAGCACAATTACGCGTATAGAAAGAGGAACAACTAAAATAACGCAAGTTAGCTAAACTTAAAGAAATATATAATAGAGTAACTTTAAAAGACCTAAGCGCACTTAATAAAGATTTTAAAAACATAGTTTTAAGTAAATAAACTAACTTAACTTTATTGTCTAGCCTCTTATGTCTAGAACTAATACATGTGTTCTTAAAGGCTAGCTGTACACAATACAACTAATAAGAAAAGAATTATAAACTATACTTTTTTTACGTACTACAAAGTTTTATAAATAAAACTTAAAAAATTAACTTTAAAATAATATATATTTTAAAACTACTAAAAACGCTATAGCACGTATATTAAACTACAAAAAAACAGAAGTTGCTAGTTAAGATACTAAAATAGGCTAATCTAAAGGAAGTTATATTAAACTCTCTAGAATTACTCTAAGAACACAAACAATAGGCCTATAATTATCTAAAATAGGCATATTAACTTTTAAAGCAGAGTTCTATAGACTTGCTAGACTATATAAGACTATTTTAGGACGAATTAGGCTTAAATTATATACTAAATGTCTAAGTCCTAGAATATATAGCAGCATTGCGTAAAAATATTAAGAAAAGTCTTTTTTTGCTTTTAGTAGAGCAATAAGTAATATTGCTGTAAGTAGAAAAATACGTAAACTTTATTTACTAGCAAAAAGCCTAAGAAGTAGAATTTAAACTACAACACTTTAAAAAAGAGAAAATAAAAGCACTATAAAACTAAGAAAAGTTAAAGAATGTAGAAAAAACTCTAAAAACTACTAAGTAGACAAGAATAGGCTATTATAGCCTAAAGTAAAGTAAACTAGGCAAGAAAAGCGCAAAAAAACGCATTTTATAGTATTATAAGTATAGGAAACTTAGACATTATAAGTCTAACTATTATAAGCTAGGTAAGCTAAAAAAAATAGTAGACAGCGCTACTACACCTAAGTTAGGAAAAGACTAAGGGTAGAAGAACTTAAGTTTTACCTTACTGCCTACATTACTCTTTACTAAAAAAACAAAGACTTAGGCACGTTACGTAAGGCAATCTTACTTAATACTAGTACAGCTTTTAACTATAAGGTGTATAGTTAAAGCATTAAAGCTTATAGAAGCTATAGTTAATAAAAGCTTATAACTAAATTTTATATCTGCTATATTAGCAAAAAAACAAAACTTAACTATTAATCTTTTACTTAGCCTATTAGCAGAAGAAGTAAATAGAGGCAAGCTTACTATCTATAGTATAACTAAAGTAGATGTAACTATTATAAATTTATAAGAACGTGTTAAGACGTAACGTATTCTATTTATAGTATTAGACTTAAAGAAGTATTTAATTTACTTTAGGTTACTAGAAATTAACTCTTGCAACCTAAAAATAAGCTATGCAATAAGACGTATACTTTTTTAAAGTAAAAGGTCTTAAAATTTAAGTAGTTTTTAAAAAGTTAGCGTAGAAGATGCAGAAACCTTTAAAAGAAGCATGCGTAATTTTATAGTAGACGTATATACGTGTATTATAGGTTCTATAAGCTAGAATAGCTAAGAATTAGCTAAAATAGGCTAGCTTCCTCTATAATACGCTAAATATGTAGATATGTGTTTAAAGAAAGACTCTGCAGTCTTAGTAGAGCATAGACTACAGAATCTAGTAATTAACTTACTATTTAGTATAAATTTACTGTACATGCTATTATATAACCTATTAAAAATAAAGTTAAAGCTATTAAAAAAATACCTTACAGAGTATATAGCAAAAAGATAAATAAAAAAATCTTAGTCTTTAGCAGGCGCACTAATACTCTTTGTAAAAGAAAAAGACAGTACTATAAAGCTATATATAGATTATTGTAGTCTTAATAAGATTATAGTAAAAAACAGGCACTCTCTCCTGCTTATTATAGAGTTGTTAGATAGACTAGCGCAAGCTAAGTAATATACTAAGCTTAATATAAAAGAAGCGTACTATAAAGTGCGTATTTAGGAGGAAAATAAATAAAAAACAGCCTTCTCCATAAGATACAGCTATTTTAAGTATACTATTATGCTTTTAAGCCTAATAAACGCTTCTGCGCAGTTTTAAGCCTATATAAACTAAATACTAGTTAGTTTAGTTAATGTATTCTGTATTGTCTATTTAGATAATATCCTAATATTCTCTAAGACAAGAGAAGAATATAAAACTTATGTTAAGGAGGTATTGTAAAAATTACGCAAAGCTAAGCTATATATAAAGCTTAGCAAGTGCAAATAGTACACTTAGCGCACAGAATACTTAAGATATATAGTTATACTAAATAGTGTTAAGATTAACAAAGATAGAATTAAAACAATTTAGAATCAGCCTATTCTACGCATAGTATAGGATATTAAGATATTTATTAGTTTTATAAACTATTATAAAAAATTTATTAAAGAATTCTTTAAGCTAGCTTTACTCTTAACTATATTAACCTAAAAAAGCCTAGGCTTAGCTAGAAAGGGCTACGCTATAAGAAGAGAAGAAAGTTAAACTCTAGATATCAGTAAAGAGGCAAAAAGGGCATTTTAACAACTTAAGAATTCCTTTTTAAATATACTTATACTAGCGCATTTTAAGAGAGATAGGAAGACAAAAGTAGAAGTAAACGCCTTTAGTAGTATGATATTAAGTATTCTAAGCTAATATGTCCTAGTATTACCTACTACAAGACAATAAAAGCTAGTTAACTTTTATTTATGCAAGCTAATTGCAGCTAAATACAACTATAATATTTATAACTAAAAACCTTTTACAATAGTTAAGAGTTTAGAACACTAGCGCTACTATTTAAAAAGTATCTATTTTAAAATCTTTATAAATTATTAAAACTTTAAATAGTTTATAAAAACTGAAATTCTTAGCTACTACTAAGTATAGTTGTACCTAGTGCTAACACGCTACAATTTTGTCCTAAACTACCGCCCTAGGAGTACTAATCTAGCAGACAGCCTATCTTGCTATTCTAACTATATAGCTAAGTTATAGAAACTAGCACAAAAGTACAATAAAGCTTTTATATAACTAATAAGAAATATTCTAAGTAATAAAAGTAAATAAAGCTTAATTATTGCAGCAACTTTTACTTAGTTAAGTAAATAGATAAAGCAGTAAGCTACGTTAAAGAAAGTACTAAAAGAGTTTAAATAAGCAGACAAAACTATACTAAGAAATCTAAAACTTTTAAAAAACTGCAACATTACTAATAAAGACACAGAAGCTACATTAGATAAATCTAATATAGAAATAAAGTAGAATAGCCTATCTAAGCCTAAAATAAGCTTATTACGCCTAAGAGAGCTTACTAACACTTAAAGCAAGTTATAAGCACTAAAAGAATACTATAATAACTTACTTGCAGGTTATTTTAGTTCTAGAAGAATACTAGAAAAACTATAATAGTAATATACTTAAAAGGGTATAAGAAAAGACGTAATAAAGTATTATTATAACTGCCTTATCTATAAGAAGTTAACTTTAGCGTGTTATAAGCCTTATAGCCCTCTTAAACCTCTACCTCTACTAGGCAGGCTCTAGGAGGACGTAACAATAGACTTTATTATAGAATTGCCTTCTAGCAGGATACTAAGCTAAGTGTATAATATAATACTTGTAGTAGTGTACTAATTAACTAAAATAGCCTATTATATCTTAGCAAGAGCTAATTAAGACAGCACTAACTTAGCTTATACTTAAATATGCAAAGTAATTAGATTACATAGTATACTAAGGCAGGTAATCCTAAATAGAGGCCTGCTAATAAATACAATGTACTAGAATACTTTCTAATATTATATAAACTTAAAAAAAAGTTTTTATGTCTACTTTCTATCTGTAAACAGATAGATAAATAGAAAGGTAAAACTAAATACTTAAATAATACTTTTAGTACTACTATACCTTAAAGCAAGACAATTAAGCCTTATAAATCTCTATTAGAGAATTTGCCTATAATAACAGCATACATGCAACTATAAGAACTACGCCCTTCTAAGCATACTATAAAATAGACCTAATTAGCGCAGAATAGCTTAGTATAGCCTTAAGGAATAGAGAAAGCTCTATAAGACTATAAACTGCCTTTAAAGTGCTAAGTTTATAAAGTAAATACAAATAAAAGATTATTGTAGCTAATGCTTGCTAAAAGGCACATGCTAACAAGAAAAGGTTACTTATTATATTTAAAGTAAAAGACTAAGTCTTAGTATTAAATTATTACATATAATTAACAAGGCTAAAGAAAAAAATAAACTAGAAGTTTATAAGACTTAAATATATTATAGCCTAGATTAGGCTATCTGCGTTTAAAGTAGACATGCTAGAGTTAAAAAATATTTATCTAGTTTTTTATACTTTATTGTTATAGCTATATAACTTAATAAAGACAATACTACACCTAAAAAGGCAGAACGTAGACACTTTAAGAGAGTTAGGTGACAATATATACAAAGTAAATTATATACTAGAAAGAAAGAAGAACAAAGCTAACTAATAAGAATATTTAGTTTTATAGAAAGGCTATCCTAAAGAAAAGAATTTCTAAGAACCTAGTTTTAACTTAAGCGTAGAAGTGCTTAAGAAATTCTAAAATAATAATAATATACTTCTGCGTTGCTAAACTAAGAAAGTAAAACTTAAAAAAGATTAAGAACAACCTCTTAAGAAGAAAAAGAATAACTTTAAGTAGATTAAAAGAAGACAATTAAAGTATACTTTTACCTATTTTTTTCTTTTATAAAAGGTTTTTTAATTAGGTGTTTAATAGTACTTTAGCTTAAAACAACAAGAACATTCTTTATATACTTGACTCCTACCTAGACTAGCCAGTAATAGCCTAGTATAGCCTACTAAAGTACACTAAAGCTAACAAGGCAACAAGACTAAAAAATAATTAGAGCTAAATAGCTTAAATTTATAAAAGAGAAAGTTATACTAGCAAAGAATTACTAAGTCTAAAAGAAACTATATTATTATTTAACTTATGTAGATTGGGGTATCTACTAGAACGCCTTAGACTAGGCTATTATAGCCTAGTCTAACTTATAATGCTTTATTAGGAGCTAGCACCTCCTAGATATATCTTATATATGTATACTAAAGGTCTTAGGCACTTATTGTAGCCTAGAGTAGCCTATTATAGCCTATATTAACTTATTTAAAGTCTATCTACCTTGTCTTTAGCCTCCTAAATCTAGGCTTTAAGCTTTTTAATAAACTTAGTTAAGCTGCTTTTGTTATTGCCCTTAGCGCTTACATGTTAAAACTTTAGGGCTAACAACTCTATATTTATACAATATACCTTTTACTTAAGTAAAAAATAGCTGCTTTTAGTAATCTTGCGCTATACTAAGTTAGAACAGCCTATTATAGCTAATAATAGGATATACATACCTTCTTAGAGGTACTTAAAATTAGCTCTTTTATCTCTTACTTCTTTAGAAACTTATTAGCCTTAGCCTTAGTCTTAATAGTATAGTTGTTGCAAGAATAGAAGTTAAGACGCAAGTTATTTTTAAAATTTTAACTAAAGCAAATAGCACTGTTGTGTAAAAAAAGGTTCTTTGCCTAAAGCTTATACTAGCTAAAGAAAGTTAACAAAGCTAATAATAAAGTATAATAAGCTAGAATAACTTATAATAGTTTACTTACTTTATAATCTTTTTATTTAAGGCCTAAGCCCGCATAATTAGCTTAGCCTAAAGCCCCTTAATTTTGTCTAGGGTTAGAGAAACCTCCTAGCAATAGTATTAAGGCTCTAGTGTCTCTCTCTCCTAAGAAGTAGCGTTTAAGTTATAATAAGAGTTCTTAACAGTTACTTTATACTTACTAGTATTAATTTGCTTAAGCAGGACACTAATACTACAGAAGAGATTTATCTTAGTAGTAGAGAGCTACGTTATGTTAGTATAAGCTAAAATACCTTATAATAACTAAGAATAGCCTATTAACTTACAGTACAACACTCTTAACCTAAATACTAGCAGTAAAGATATTTTATATACTAAATGTTTTTACTAAAGTTATTTTTATACGTTTAGGTCTTAAAAAGCTTTACAGTATTATTATTAACTATAAAAAAAACGCAGCTAACTTTGTTAAACATACAGATACATCTACTAGTAAGAAAGTTAATATAATAACTATAGCAATGCGCAGAAATACAACCTGTGCTAATATCAAGGTTATTAACCTTAGTAGCGTCTATTTTAGAAGAGGCAACTATTATGTAGGCTAATATAGGCTATTCTAACCTATAGTACCCTATAGTAGGCTGTAATAGGGCTAAAGTAGGTAGAAATAGTAAAATTTATTAAAAAAAAGCTAAGTTAATAGGTTGCAAAAAGCTGCTAAACTAAAGTTAGCTTTTTAAACTTTATACTAGCTTATTATAGCTTATAATAGCATATAATAGCCTTTTACTAGAACTAGATAAATTTTTAAGATTTAAGGAGACTTACTAGTTATTGTTAAGTAGAGTGTAGGAAGAAGGGTAGAAAAACTTAGAAGAAGCCTATACAACTTTACTAAGACGCTAGCAGGCCTTCTAGAAGCTTCTAGCGCACAGATGCTTAAAGTAAAAGTAAAATATAATATAAAGTCTTTAAAAATTACATAATTACACTCTAAAAGGAGCCTAGCTCCTACTTAATAACACAGCATCTACTATAGTACTATAGCTAAGAATAGGCTATTCTACCCTAGTCTTACTACTCTAGGAGGATTAGTTCTAAGAAGGGGGATAATGTTAGAGTCGGACATCTTGCTAGGCTAGCCCAGACTAGTTCGGCACGGCTAAGGTTAGACAAGGCTAGGTTAGGTCTAAATAGGTTATATAACCTTAGATTACCCTAGTATAAGTAAAGATACAATATCGTAGTCCGGACTATATCGATTCGTCTCTCATACACAGGCAATATACTATTATCCCTCTATCTCTAGCATCCCGTATCTCTCTTTGGTATTAAGCCTTACAGCTTATATCTAAGAATTAAAAAGGATATTAAAACTTTAGCTTAGCCTGTGTAGCCTTTACTATAGAGAACGAGGCCTAGAGAGCTATTAAAGAGAAACCTCATATTCTAGAAAAAAGCTTTAGAGTAGAAAAACTACAAGTAGTTAATATCTTAAGGCAATAGACTAATTACTAGAGATTTGGCTACTTAAAGAATAAATACTTAGAAATAGCTTGCTAAATTTGCAGTAAGCCTTACTACACTAACTAGTATAAGTACAAATCTTGCACTAATAAAGAAAAAGCCTATATTTATACTATGTTTAAGTATGCTAACTGCAATAAACTTTACGCGGCTAATAGACCTAAATGCAATATCTTACAAGCTAAGACAACTAGAACTAATTAAACTAACTAGTAAAATTAAAGTCTTACAAATAAATGTTAATAGAAGTAGCCCTACTATAAAAAGCGCAATTAACTTAGCTATTATAATAAACGCTAAGATTATTACAATACAAGAGCTGTAGTTAGTAAGAAAGCTATATAAAAATACTAGGTTAATTACTTACTTAGACTTTACTTAAATCTTTCTAATCTATAGAAGACTACAGCTGAGAACTTTATTCTATATTTTAAAGAATATAGAAGTAGAAGTTAATCTCTATATTAGCAACAACAACAACTTTAAAGTAATTACATTACTTCTTAACTTAAAGAAAATCTATATTTATAATATTTACAACCAAAAAAGCTTAAAATAAGGCTTAAACACAACAATAATTAAAAAACGCCTTTTAAATAATTTTATAAAATTTTATTTAAATATTCTATAGAATTTTAATTGCCACTAACCTAGATAGAGTATACAAGAGTAAAACCTAGATTCGAAAGTAGAAAATTTAGTAAAGTAGATAGATAATTATAACCTTACTCTATTAAATACTATAGGAGTTAAAACCTTCTTTAAAGGCTACATACAAAAAAAAAGTATACTTAGCTTTACCTTCTTAAAAAATAATATAGCGTCTACTATAATAGACTACCAAGCTATCTTAGATACTAAATTAGACTATTACGCTATCCTCTTTAGCATTACGAATCAAAGTTAGCTACCTAGCTAACTGAAGAAATACAACACAGAAAAAACAAACTAGAACCTTTTTAAAACTTCTTTACAAGAGGAAATACTATAAGTAAAGCTAGAAGATTAAGTACTAGCTATACTATAAGCGTCTAATAACTTCTTAAAGCAACTTCTTATAAGACTTAATAATTCTTTAGCAGAAAGCTTAGACAAAATAGCAGAGAATCTTACAACAGCTACTTAATAATTACTTATAAAAATTACTTTACTTATAAACTAAAAGCTAAAACTAAAGCCTTAGTAGTCTAGTGATTAAGATATCTTTAGGGCTAGCCTACACAGAGCCTATTAAAACTACAAACAAATAGCAAGAAGAGAACACAATACTCTATGCTTATAAAAAAGAAACTACTTGCTTGCTAATAACAATTACCTTAAAGCTATTAGAATGGCTAAACTTAACTATTAGGAACAGTTTCTCTAAAACAAATTACCTAAAAAGATATTAAAAGCTATAGCTTATATAAAAAACAACTTCCTAACAAGAATTCTAGCTATTAAAAGTAAGGAGTTTTTTAAAGAGAAATGCTAAATCTTTAGAGACAAACTATTTCTACTACCTCTTACTATACTAGCACTAAGGCTTAATAACTACTAAGAAAACAATAAATAGAAGTAGCTAACGTTAACTAGAGCTGTAGATCAACTGATAACAATGATAAGTGGTACTAGTAGCGTAATAGCTTCTAGTAATCAATTGATCGTAGGTTGATTGTAGATTTCAGGTGTGATTTTGAGCACCTGGATTCTGTGGAGAAACAGCTAAGTAGCTTAATCTCCAACAGAGAAGAGCTATACACTGCCTATAAAAAGATAAAAGCCACCTTACTAGAACTTGATAAAATTAGATAAGAAGTTATCTTAATAGCGTACAAATACTTACTAAACACCTTTTATAAAGTCTATTTAACGCTCTTTAACTTAGAATACTAATCAAGGTACTAGAAAAAGGCTAGAGGAGTTATCTTAAGAAAACTAAACAAGCTTTATTACTTAATCCTAAAAGTATATAGAGTTATCTCACTTTTGTGCTACCTAGAGAAGGCACTAGAGAGGCTCTACGCAAAGAGACTAGGTATACTAGCAGAAACAACAGACCTACTTTACCCTTTTTAAATAGAAGGCAGGCTTAAAAAATTAGCTATTAATGCTACACTACTTTTCTACAACAATATTCAACAACAAAGGCAAAAGAAAAGAGTTACCTTAACAGCTTTTCTAGATATTAGAGGCGCTTTTAACTATTTATCTAGAAATAAGCTGCTAGAGAACATATGCAACTAACAACTACCAACCTATATATTAACAACATCTATTAAGAAAAACATTAAACTACTAGAAAGAGAACTAGCAAGTTGCTTTAGCTTAGTAAAGAAGCTAGCTATTAAGTTTTATAGCTTAAAAACAGAATTAGCTGATTAGACAAAAATAAAAAAAGACACTAGCAAATTCCTTACGCTACTTACAAAGGAGACCTTCCAACTAAAAAGACTAGTTAAATAGCTTAGTATACTGTTTAATAATACTCTAAAGTTTAAAGATTACTGCTACAGGGCCTCTTACCTAGAGCAATAAGGCAATTATATCTAGCTTGTATTACAAGTGTAGCAGATTACAGATGCTAACTATTTTAGAAAGGACAACAGCACGTTCTTAACAGCAGGCAGAAACTTTAAAACTAGGCCTATAGAAAGATCCTAGGGACTTTTAAATTATCTCCTGCAATACTAAGCAAACTAGAAGCTGCTCTTTACCTACCTAGAGTTAGGCTTAACAACTCTATTAGACAATGCTATAACTAGCAATAGAGGCGACTAACTTAACTAAATAACTTAGTCTATCTCCTTAGCTACCTCTAACACAGAGAAACTGCAACAGTACGCCTACACGCTATAGAACGCTAGAACCTTATACAAAGTTTAAATATTAAACAAGCTAAAAGACCTAGAAGTAGAATTCTACAAGAAGCTATTAGTTAATAACAGCCTCCTTTTAATATACTTAGACGCCTCAGCAACAAAGGAAGGCAAAGAAATTAGCGTAAGCGTTACTTTCTATAAAGAAGCTACGCTTATAAAAGAACTACAAGATAATATAAGAAATAACTAGCTAGTTTACAACAGCGAACTAGAAGGTATTACCTTAGGGCTAGAGAAAGCAGTTAGCCTTATAAACAACTACTAGAGCGTTATAATATATGCAGACAACTAGGCAGCTCTATTTTAATTAAAGAGCACTTTAAATAACCTAGGCTAAGAGTAGCAAATTAGGTGTATTAAGGTAGCAATTTAACTTAAAGAAAAAGGCGTCTCCCCTACGCTACAATAGGTCCTAGGCTACTAAGATATACTAGAAAACAAAAAAGCAGACTCCCTTGCAAAAGAGGCTACAAAAATAACCCCCCTAATAGACAAAATAAGCCTAGCAGTTATTAGCACGCAAATTAAACAACTAGCTAGTGCTAATTAGTTAAGCCTATTTAAAAAGTATAAAAGAAAAGCAATTAGTAAAAATCTAAATACCTACTCAGCAATATTTAAGTAGAAAGTAAAAAAGCAGATACCTACTTCTACAACAAGAAAAAATATATCTAGCGCCTTCTTTTAACTTAAACTAGGACACTACTACCTAAGAAGCTACCTCTTTAAGAGAAATTTAGTAGACTCTAAAGTTTGCACATGCAACTATAGAGCTACACAGGACACAGCCTACATACTCCTTAGATGCTAACTATATAAGGATAACAGGGTAATACTTTAAGACTTTTGCACAAACCTACGTAGATACCTGCAGGCCTCGGCCTGCACGTCTTATATAGCCTTAGGCTGAGAAAGGACGTTAAACTGCAATAAAAAAAAAATACTTAAAAAGCGCATTAAAGCTATAAAGAAGTAACAAAATAAACTTTAAATTTTATAATAATTCTAAAAGCTTAAAAAACTCTACAACTAAAAGAGATAAAATAAACAGAAATATTAAATATTAGATTATACTAACTATATTATTTTATATTTAAAATATACTTAAAGTAACATTTTTTTATATATATATAACACGTTTTAAAACCTAGAGACTTAGCTAAATACTAAATTTAAACTTTTCAAAGATATTATAAGTTTTATAATTTTTATAAAGTAGTTTTTTAGCTACTGCTATAAGAATAAAAGAAAAATAAGAATAAAGTTATTTAAGTAATATAGCGTCTTAGAGTAGACTCTTAAGAGCTTTAGCATGCTTACTATAAGCGTTCTTTTAAAGTAAAATAAAAAGTGCTAACTTAAGACTACTTTAAGTAATATATACTTAACTTACTTTTAATCTTTATTATCTATAGCCTTAAAGCAGTAACTGCGTACGCGCACGCTATATAGTGGAAAAATTAAACTATTTAATTATTTACCGTGTTCAACGGCGATTGCCAGCCTATGGCTGGCAACAAGATTGCGATGGAGATGGAGGAGGAGGGTAAGGACACATACGTTACCGCCATTCAATTATTTACAACTTATCTTAATGTCCTTAAAAACTAACATATAATATACACTAAGGCTCAAAAAGGTTAGTACTTATTTACAAAACTAAAGCTTAAACTATAGCGCACAATTACTAACTACTATTAAATACTTGCAAACTATAAAAACTTTTTTTATACTTAAATTTATACTTATATAAACTGTACGCAAAGCACTTATTGTGTATAATTAGCTTAACTAGAATAGTTTTATAAAGGAAAAGAAAGAATACTTCTCTACTAGTACTATTCTAGACGCAATTAAGAAGCGTAAGAACAATAATAATATTACTTGCTTTAAGTGCTAAAGAAAAGCGTACTACGCAAACAAGTGCTAAAGTAGTATTTTTAATAAAGTTCTAGTTATTATAAACAAGATAAAAAGAGGTTAAGCTTTACTATAAACTTAGAATTAGTAAGGCGCGTACTAATAGATATTTTATTAGAAATACAGCCTATGTGTTACACACGTTTAAGAATAAATGTAAAAGAAAAACTTTAAATTATTTTAGACTTATAAGTAGATGTTAGCCTTATTAGTTAAAAAACAGCTATACAAATAAACTTAAAACTTATTTAAGATGTAGAACTTCTCTGCCTAAGTTAAATTAGACTCTAAAGGCAGAATGTATACGCAGCATATAAGCCTTAGCTGCGTTTAACAGATAATAATAGCGTAAAGCGCATTACAAAAGTTACTGCATACAAAGTAGATAAAGAGAGCGCACTACTACTACTTAGTAATCTTCTCTTAAGCTAGGAGAGTATCTATATTAACTGTAAGCGATAGATGTAGCGCTAGGAATACATAAGGGCAAATACTAACTTAGTAGCTACTAAAGTATTTCTAAAAAATGCAAGGCTTATAGACTTAAGAACTTATTTTCTAGAAGTGCTTTAAAGTAGCGGCGCGTGTATCAAGTAAAAAGTATATATACTTAATGTATCTGCAGCGTAGGAACAGCGTATACTTAATATACTATAAAACTATAATAATATTTTTAATAATTACGCTGCTAAGACTCTTCTACAACTTAAAAGTTTAGATTACGTAATTCCTATATAACAAAGAACAAAACTTTCTTATAGCCTTTTTTACACTCTCTCTTCTTGTAAGCTTTAGTTGCTTTATAAATACATTAAGAAAGCACTAATAAAAAGATAGATCTACTATAGCGCTAGCTTTGCTAGCGCTCTAATCCTATTTATACTAAAGAACAACAGAACTCTTTGCCTTTGCGTACATTATTAGAGTCTCAACGCTATCATAATAAAAAATTGTTGCCTGCTCTCTCTTATTAGAGATACACTAGACCGCCTGTCAGGCGCATGCTACTACACTATATTAAATTTAAAAGACGCTTACTATTGTCTAAGAATTAAGGCAGGAGATAAGTAGAAAACTGCTTTTAGAACATAATATAGACATTTTAAATATCTTATTATGCCTTTTAGATTTATGAATACCCTAGCAAGTTTCTAAGCTTACATTAATAAGGCTTTAAGAGGACACTTAGATTATATATATATAGTTTACTTTAACAATATCTTTATCTTTACCTTTAAAAATAATATTGCGCTACAAAAGCGCGCCGTGCACGCTATACTTAATTTATTATAGAAGGTGGAATTATATATAAATTATAAGAAGTGCACGTTTGCTTTACGCGAAGTACATTTTCTAGAATTTATAGTTATAAACAGCAGTATTTACGCAGATTTAGCGCGCGTTGCTACTATTAAGTAGTAGCCTATATTAACTAGCATTAAGAAACTGTAGTTTTTTTTAAGATTTGCAAGCGTTAACTAGCGTTTTATTAAAAACTACAATATAGAAACAGCACCTTTTATAGATATCCTAAAAGGAAAATAGGCGTTCTATTAGAATAAAGATACATATACTGCCTTTATAGGGCTATTTTTAACGCTTTATATATGCGCCTATTCTATGTTACTTTAATAATACACGTGTAATCTGTATTAAAACAAATACTTCTACTTTTGCTATTTAAGGTATATTATTTTAACATTTTCAACACAAGATAGAGTATCTTATTATATTTTATTAATATAAACTACAAAACGCTAAGCTACACTATAAAGTATACAAGCTTAAACTCTTAGCTATTATATAGAGTTTTAAGAGATAGTAATACTATCTAGAAAGTACGTAACATACTATTTAGGTGTTAACTAACTATAATAACTTGCGCTCTATACGCGCTGTATGGAAGCTAAACTAGAGCTAAGTACGCTAGGCTCTATATTTAGAGGCTTTTAATTTTAAAGTTAAATACTGCCTAGAGCATATAAACCCTGCAGACAGACTATTAAGAAAGGCAGATTACAAATAAAAGAACTTATTATTAACTTAACTATTGCCTACAATATAGAATAAGCTTCTAGCAAAGGTAGAGCGTAGTAGAATAAAAGAATCTACAACCTAGCACAGCTAGAATAGCGCATAAAAGACGCAGGTAGCTAACATTTATAAAATAGAAGGTATCTGTACTACTAGTGCTATAAATTGCACACTATGCGTACTACGCTTACTAGCTAGAGTATTAGTTAGTAGCAAACCTACAACAGTAAAGTTAAGAGCTCTAGTAAATAAACTGCGCTAGTTATAGCAAAAAAACGCTTTTGCCTAACAGTAGTTTGCACACTCTATACAAGCAATACGCACTTAAAGCAGCAGCAGCGTATAAGTATAGCGCGTTAACAACAAAGAAGTTTTAAAATATTAAGGTAAAATTTATGTTCCACTAGAACAAGCTATTAGGCAAGAGATTCTATTACAGAATTATAACATGCGTATAGCAGGTTATTTAAGCGCACGTAGAACGCATAGGCTTATCAGTAAGCTATATTACTAGCTAGAGCTAAGCTATAATGTTTAAGATTACGTAAATACTTATACAGTATACTAAAGAAATAAAGCTCCAAAGTACAGCAAATATAGTTAGTTATTACTATTACTAATTCTTAATAAAATCTTTAAGGAAGTAAGCTTGAATTTTGTTATAAAGCTACTACTAGCAAAGAATAGTTTAGGTTGCGTGTTTAATATAACTCTTGTAATTGTTAACTGCTTTAAAGATAGCAATCTACATACCTATATCAAAAACGTAAGATATAAAATAGTTTACAGAATTTTACTTTGAATATATTAATTTAAAATTTAGAATTTAGAAAGGTATTGTATTTAATTGCAGTTTAATCTTTACCTTAACGTTTTAGACAAAAATATGCTACTAATTATAAGTAAAGCGTAGGCTAAGCACAGCCTTCTACCTGCAGATAAATAGGCAAGTTAAATGCTAAAACTAAATAATAAAGTAATACTTAAGGATCTTCGCCTTAGAAAAACATGATAATTAGGTGTTACTTCTACTAATAGTACAATTCGCGTACAAGAACTCTATCTATAAATTAACAAAGATAACACCCTTTTACGTAGTATATAGTAAGCACTTATTGCTTACATTGCCTTCTAAAGATAGTAGGCTAGAGAGGGAGGTACTAGATACTGTAAATAGAGTGCAGCGCATGCACAGCGCACGTGCAACAGCAAAAGAACACTTTTTAGCAGCACAAGAATATTAGCGCTAATACTATAATAAAATATATAAACTTGAAATCTTCTGCTAAGAAGACTTGGTGCACCTTAGTATAAAGAATATTAGCCTAGCTTACTTACTTAGTAAAAAGCTTACTAGCAAGTTTATAAGACTATTCGAAGTGCAAAGAGTAGTTAGAACGTAAGCTTACTAATTATAACTACTACTATACTATTAAGTTTATAGTGTTTTTTACGTTTTCTTACTAGAGTAATAGAAATTACATAGTAGCTAAGAAGATAATACTTAAGTACTAGAAATTAGCTTTAAGAGTAAAGAGATTAAGGAAATTAAAAAAATACTAGAGAAATAAATTAAAAATAGCTAGCTAGAGTATTAGTTATAATAAAAAGGTCATAATACATTATAGAACAGTTAGACTCTAGCATTATAGTTTAAAAATATAGAGGAACTAATTAAGAAATACAAAACCAAGTAAAGCTTATTATAGTATAAACGCACTAAAAAGGGATACTAAATATTGTTGCAGCGTAGGTTAGGCGCAAAACTAGGTATTTAAAAAGAATAAAATTCAATAAGTATATAAATATTAACTCTTACTTATTATTATTAATCTTCTTATTACTACTACTACTTATCTTACTAGTACTCCTACTGCTAACACCACTGTTATAAGCGCCACCTACGCCTAGAGCGCGCTAAAGCAGAAGCTTATTGTTGTTACCTAAGCTCTTATTATTGTTATTATTATTATTAACGGGACTAGCTATCCTAGCTACATAGCTAACAAGCTACTTAAGAGTAGACACTATATAATACTGCTCTACTAAAATTAAGCTTAGAAAATAAAACAAAGTTGTTAGCACCTAGGTAGAAACTCTTAAAAGAGTACTAGTATGCGCTATAACGCGGCAGCGGTTAGTAAGCTTAAAGTTAAATTAGCGCTAGCAATACGCAAGCTTAACGCCTATAGTAATAATAGTAGTATTAGTTTAGGAAACAGCAGCATTAGTACCTGTAGTATTATAATAAGTGTAGAGTTAATGCAGATAATTCAAACGCCTATTAAGTCATATATACACACGTTATTATTCTAGAGCTATCTCTCACTATCTTCTGTGGTGTGAAGCAAGTACTATTGCCTGAAGCCACCCCTTACATATAAGCACCTATTTAAATTAGCTAAGGCGTAGTTAACAAGACAAAAAACTTACTTTAGTACAACTACTATAGCTGCCTTTAGCATAATAATTATAATAATTATGCTTAGTTTTTCTCTAAATTTTCTTTTACTTAGTAATATTTTATTCGCAGGGCAGGCAGGTTGCATATAAAGTAATATAGTTAACAGCTTTTTTAAGTACACTAAACGTGTACAGCTAAACAATTTGTAGGTATAATTTCCTAATATACTTAGGGTTTAAATAGTAGACTATAGTAAAGATAAAAGCTTAATATAAAGCTACTTATTAAGTGCGCTGCAGTTACGTGTTAAGTATTTTAAACAAGAAAAGAATTAAGAAAAATATACTAGAAAATTTCTTTATTACTACAGCAAACACTACCTTGTATAAACTACTTATAATAATTATATACTTTTACCTTTACCTTTAAGATTTTTAAGAAATAATAATAAAATTTAAAGGTTACTACAACAATACTATAAAGATTTAAACTATAGATACATAGCAGCTTGCAACGCGTTTAATTTATAAGTAACACGCATCTTAAGCGCACATAAGTCGCGCGTAGGACACGCTTCTTGTTATACTATCTCCTATGCATAAGTTTAGAGTTTTAATAGAAGGCTGTTAGGACGTTAGCCTAGAGAGGGAGGCTCTGTTACGGATAGTTGCGTGTTAGCTAGATCTGCTAAGCTTGCTTATTGTTAGCTTACCTACCTACAATTGTGCTTATAAGAGGCTTCTTACCTGCAAGGATACAAGTAGGTATTATTGCTTAAAATATACATACGTTATTATTTGAGTTATCTCTTACTATCTTCTGTGGTGTGAAGCAAGTACTATTGCCTGAAGCCACCCCTTACAATAAGCGAGATTGGCAGATCTAGCTAACACGCAACCATCCGTGACACGCACGAAGTGCGCCTTACCGTGTCTGTGCGCGCAATGACCCACTCCAACACAACAACCACCAACACAAATCGCGTCATAACTCAACCACCATGGACCTGATCTAGGAAGCAATTGAAGAAATTGAATCGCGCACACCAGGCGCAGCTTTCTTATACAGGAAGTATGCAGAAAAGTACAGTATTAGTTATTGTACGCTTACTTGAAGACATAATAGCTAAACTTAACTACGCCAACTCGCCCACCAACTCCTTTACCTATACTAAGAAACTAAGCTCCTACAGTATATTACTACGCTTACTAAGCGACGTACACTACTTACGTAAGTAATAATACGCAACTTTACCTTAGGTTTAGCTAGTAAAGAGGTTTTAGAAAGCTAGGTTACTTGCTTTATTAACAGGAATCCTACCTATCTTATCTTGCGCTAGCAGGCAGGAATAGATTGCAATTGCTACAATGCTAGTTTAGAGGCTAAATATAGCCTCTACTTTAAGCTACTACATAAGAAGATAAGGGAATACAATATAAAGGCTTTATAATTAGAGTAACTAGAAGGTTAAAAAGGGTGTTTAATAAGAGGATATACAACTAAAAAGGAGTTAGGGCTACAACTTAAGATAGTAATAAAGAGTAAGTAACTATTCTAGCCTGCGTTTATTTAAACAGTACAGCTTTATCCCTAGCTCTTATTTTTAGTTAGCTGTTAGAGCTCTAAAATTAAGCTAGGTTAAAGATATTAATAACAAAAAGCACTTGGTATTTGTTAGCTTATCTTCTTCTAGCTAGACTAACAATAATATAGGTCTAGCCTAGCTTAAGAAGGTTTTTAAGAGAGAGACTAAACAGAAAGCTTATTTAAGATACTAATTACTTCTTCTTAACAGCTATAAATCTTACCTAACTATAAATTTTATTAATTACTATAATAATAATAAGATCCTATTAGCTGTATTTCGTCCTTATCTAACTTATACGCTTTGACTGCTTAACATTAGATTATTTAAGCCTTTTTTAACTGCCTACTTAACTAAGCTTTTATCCTACTTTTATAAAAGCTAGGGGCTTTTACTAATTATAAAAAAAGACCTCTTTCTCCCTCTTTAGAGGGCCTAGGGTACTGGTTTTAAAGAGAAGACTATTAGAAAGTTTTTCTAGATAACTAGAGTTTATCTACTTAATTCTAAGGTTATTCTTTAAAAGAATCCGCAAGAAGGCCTCTAGTTTAGATAAATTTTTAGCTTCTATACTTAGTAGAGATAATTAGCTTAAAATAGAGACTCTTTTACGCTATTTAGTGCAAAATTAAAGTAGTAAAAAGGTAAAAAAGCTTTGTTAAAGTCTCTACTATATTTTAGCTTAAAATAGTATCCTCTATAGAGAGATACAAGGCTTAAAAAAGGCTTTTTTAGTTAAAAAAAGACACTAAAAAAAAGCTATACTCTCTAACTTAACAATTCTTAAGAGTACTATAGTAGTGCTATTTTCTAGTCGCCTAGGAAAGTTCGTTAAGCTTAGGACAATAAGGTAGCTTAACTACACAAACAACAACTACTATAACTTTAAAAAGCTAAGAAGTTTTACTTAAAAGAGCAAGCTTGATTATATAAGGCTTAACAAGCTAAAGAGAGGCGTGTTAAGAGAAAAAGGCTTAAGGAGACGAGGGAGAAAGAGAAGACAAAAAAGGCAGCTAAAAAAGAGCGTTAGAAATTAGCTCGCGATGCTTAAAAAGCTATACAACTGTTTTAAAAGGGTAAGCGCAAGGCCTTACAAGCCTCTACTTAAAAGTAGAAGTGTTAAAAACGTGTTGTTGTTAATTTATTTTATGTTGAAGCTGAGGTAGCTGCACTACCGTGTCCGTGCGCGTTTTGAGCCAGTTCATGTTTTGAGCCACCCCACCAAACTACCACCTACACAAATCGCGTCATAA
>WBOK01000314.1:0-78587 GCA_009289805.1 Alternaria gansuensis | reverse complement strand
GAGTTATGACGCGATTTGTGTAGGTGGTAGTTTGGTGGGGTGGCTCAAAACATGAACTGGCTCAAAACGCGCACGGACACGGTATGGTGGGGCTGAGCGGACAGGTGGGTCGTAGGTAGCGCGAAGTCACTCCCGCGGCGAAACACACGTTAAGATAATGATTGACTCCGACTGAAAACTTATTTAGACGCAAAGCTCGGCTGTTGGATGGCTTGCCGTGATGCTTGGTGATACTGCTAGTCACACAATGGGATGCTAGCGCCAACAGCTCATGGTTCAAAGCTGTGAATGATTCGCAGCTTCGAAGACATGTACCATTATCCCGTCAGACCAGACGTTTCCTTCAAACTTCTATTATCGACTCGCAAATCGTCAAAGAAGATCGGATTCAGGCAGAATGGACAGGAAAAGACACAACGACAACCCTAATAGCAAAAGACAGCGCGCTTTCACTCTTGAAAAGTTTAATGGCAGGACCTTGAACCCGTCAGTCCCAGTCTACCTGCCACATAACCTCACAACAGATGCTTTCGAAAAGCTTCTTTCCGGCACCAACGATGGAAAGCACGCATTCGACTTTCCAGCCCTGAAAAACTGGTTGAACAAGCTCCTAGATAGTTTGGACTCACAAAAGGATCAAGCGCATCCGTTTCACAAAAGCCCTTATCGACTGAGAGAGCTGGACATCGAGGCAGCAGATTTCTTCAACCCCCAAAAACTGGGCTTCATGAAGCTTCAGAGCAAAGTCGACAATGGCACGAAAGATGGATGGATGCCAGGGGCTGTTTTCCTACGAGGCAGTAGCGTAGCTATCCTCGTGAGTTTGCTTCGCTTGCGATGAGTGACTGATGGCTGATTACCCTTCCGATCATTGTTCAACCGGAAGGCGCAGAAGGCGAAAATGAGAAGCAAGTCATCTTGACTGTACAACCCCGTGTAGCCGCCTCTTCACTTGCCTTTACAGAGATACCTGCAGGTATGGTCGATACCTCTGGTTCTTTTACAGGAAAAGCTGCAGATGAGATCAAGGAAGAAACCGGCCTCGAGGTCAGGGAAAGCGAGCTGCTGGACATGACGAAGCTTGCACTGGAGGGCGTACAGCCCGACTTTCCTTCTCAAGCAGTATCGCTTCAAGACGCCATATACCCTAGCCCCGGTGCTTGCGATGAGTCGATGACGCTTTACCTTTGCCAGAAGCGTCTCACACGTCGGCATTTGCAAGATCTTGAGGGCAAAATGACAGGCCTTGAGAAAGAAGGTGAGAAAATTAGGCTGAAGCTAGTACCGCTAGACAAGCTGTGGAAAGAAGCTGCACGAGATGCGAAGGCACTGGTGGCGTTGAGCTTGTACGAGAATCTCAAGCGTGAAGGCAGAATATCCGACATGTCCGAAAAGGCTGGATCGGAGCCTGAAGAGTTGCGCGGGAAAGTCTGAGCTTCAAGGAAATACAAGTGAGAGCTCCAAGTCTAAGCATTTTATTGCCGAAATAGTACACTGTACTTTGATTAGATTATTTGAACCAAAATGAAATATGGTAACACAAACCAGCACCATGCTAGAGCTTTTCTGACCTTGCCCTCATATTGTGGACGTTCTCTGCAACCCCCAATCGAGCTCGAAGCATTTTCGCTTCGTAGCAACATCTTTATTTGGCCACGTACGAGCATGAGCTCCAGTGTTACCCCTTGTGTCACGCCATGAAGGAACGATCCCATTCTAATGACTGTTCGGTCACTTTGCAACTACGGAGAACGCTGTGTAACAGACAGGCGTCCGATTCAGCGGCGGCAGCTGTGAGCAAGAAACCTATTGCTCCTAATGCCACCAAACAAAATTTTGTTCTCCATGCACACAAGATAATCTGAACGCTCATCGCGGCGAGAAATAAAAACCTTGTGGAGGGATAGAGATCAAACCCATTTGCATTAGGGATTTGGAGACAGAGGAACCTCTCGCGACCTGAAATGAACGATGCCGACGTCTCCCTGGTCCCGAGACTGGGTTTGTCGCATGTTTTCCGCGGCGGACGTGTAGGACATCTGACGAGTTCATTAGGTCCATCAGAAAGGAAATACAAGGTTCGCGTGCAGTCGTAACTAGCCGGAGGTCATATTCTTACGTCGCCTTGTTGAAGCTTGTCGGACCAGTCTGGCCTATACTTCGTTTTCATGTGTTGCATGAGGTCGACCAGCGACGCTGAGAGGGCAGCGGCGCTCGGCCATCTCCAGGAAGAGAGTTCGAGAACGAGAAGCGCGTTGGAGTACAGCTGGATGAGGTTGCCACCAAAGATTGCGGGCATGTTCTGTATGAGCACCGTGCCTGCTCGGTAAACCCAGTGTGGTGTGACGAAGACGTGAATCCCGCCGAAGCTTACCACTGCCTCTCTGATTGTAGTAGTCAGTATCTTGATTTTCAGCAAAGGTAGACATGACATACAGTACATGCCATGCACTCCCCCAGCAAGGATTCAGCAACAGGTGTGTTATGTGCAAGGTGATGCGTATGACAGGAAGCAACTCGTCTTTTTCGTCAAAGAGTGGGAGTAGTTTCTTAACCTTCTCCCTTGCGAAGTCGTCACCCTTGCGAAACCGATTCTGCATACGATACAAGGAGCAAAGATACTCTGCTGGCTTTTTCTTGTCGAAACACAAGTCTTCTTCCTGCAACTCATGAGTCATTGTCTTGCGCTTTGTACTCGATAAGTAGGCTTACCGGCTCTGGGAACAATGCAGGTCTATCCAGTGTAGATGCAATCTGGTTCTCAAGACAGAATATGGTCATGTGCATGGCTCGGAGCAGTTCGACGTCGTCGGGCTCAAGCTCTTGTAGTGCCCTTTTCGACTCAAGATCGAAGGCAAGACGGCCTGCAAGAGCTATCTGCTGACCAATGTTGCCGGCGATTGGGTCGAACGAGCTGTTGATAGCGAGTAGAAGAATGGACCGGACAGTATCGATGTTCGGCTCTAGCGTTGCCGTCTCGAGGTGCTCCATAGCATCTGCAAAGTACTGAGTCGCGAGGGAACGGTATCTGATAGAATTGGCCTGATGGTATGCAAGCCTGCCTGTAGGGTTCCACTCTTGATCCGGAGGTTGCTTTTTGCGAGTATTGGGAATGATGTAGCATGCAATGGAGTATATCATATACAGCGAGAACATCTCAGTCGACGTTAGGTCGCTAGGAAGGTCGGGCCCAAGATAACGGAGCGATGAGTCTAAAATGGAATATATGGGCTGCACTGTCTCAAGAAACAGCTGCATCAGCTCATACTGCTTCTCGGGCGAATGTTTGTTGGTATAATGCCAATCATCGAGTTCTTCGTCATGCTGCTCGCCGCAGACGTCATGCGCAGTGTGCAGCCTGGGTGATTTGAGGAGGCAGGATTCGGCACCCAGATATCGATAGCTATTTCCGGCTTCGGCAAAGTGATGCTCGTATCGAGGCATCTCAGGGGCGATGAACTCGGTCTTGACTGGAGTGCCAAACGCGCCATGATGCAGAAGCCCGCCCGAGGCTGCTGGCGACGGATTTCCGCCCGACAGACTGCGCACACGATCTACTAGCTCACCGATATAGCTAGTTATGTGTGAGTCGGGGTGCGAGAAGAAGCGCCGTCAGCTCACCTTCGCGGCAGTAATTCACGGCGTCCATGGTCGTAGAACATGCATTCCACGCCGGCTTTTGTGCATTGCCTGACATGGTTAGCAAGACGCCCCAGGGTGGGACAGAGGAACGATGTACCTGCACTTGGGCAATAACGTATCGCATCCGCGGCGACACTCTCGGCATCGCTTACATGCGGGGAGACTCTGGGGAAGTATACATAGTAAGTGCACGATGCCAGAATGCGGAGACGGTCGGCGTTACGGGGGGGGGGGGGGGGGGGGGGGGGGGGGGGGGGGGGGGGGGGGGGGGGGGGGTTTGCAAGGACGTGACGGCTACGGGCCAAGGTCTAGCAGAGGCTCGAGTCTGTACTACACTTCATCGCGCGCCGTCGTCTGGTCAGAGACAATGGCCGGAGACGCGATGGGACGCCTGGGCGGAGGGATGGCGGGTGGGGGACCATCTCATCTGCTAGCGCGGCCTGACTCAGCAGCGATGACCCCGGCCACCTGCATCCCGATTCCCGTGTGCATGCCAGCAACCTGTTCCTCGTTCGAGGACATGGACCATCGCCAACCACCACCGCCAGCTCGTCCTTCCTCTGCGCCATGAAACCTGCGCCGTCGCGGTACAGACGCCAGACGCTCGAGGGTTGCCATGCAGAACCGCACCAAGGTCCGTCGCCGCGTGCTGGCCTGTGCTCGCTGCCGGAAGCGTAAACTCTCGGTACCCGCTCTCTCTGCTTGCGTCATACATGTGCTGACCAGACCAAGTGCGATGGCAAGGTGCCTGCCTGCACTCGTTGTGTGGACGCCGGCCTCCAGTGTGTGGGCTTCGACTCTTCAACGCAACAGGAAGCTCCGCGATCAATTGCAGACTTCTTGGAAGCGCACATTGTTCGGCTCGAGAGCCAGACCAGCACTCCATCAACGCTGCCGTCGTTGGGGCAATCGAGTGGTGCTCTATCGTCTCCAGCAGATGCTCACACACCTGACTTCAGAAGGGCCCAGTGGCGTGCAGAGAAATGTGCTTTCGCCGACAGCCTTGTCAACCAGGTCATGGAGGACATCACGCCTTCGTTTCTTGGTGTCTGCAAGGCTCGCCCGTTCTTGCAGTGCGTCATCAAAGGCACAAGGCTGCCTTCGAAAAAGGGACCTGTTCTCTCCAACGACTTGAACGAAAACCACCCGAGATCCATCTTGAATCCTCAACAGACTCGGGGGCTATTTTATGACCTCATGCCCGATGAGGTTGGCGCCAACAAACTGCTCCGAAACTATCTAGATCGCGTCATTACACAATATCCCATATATCATCGCAACGACGTGACAACTGCCTTCAACTCCATCTACCATAAAAAGGCGGCAACGCCCAACGAGGACTCATTTCGAAATCGCTACATAGTCTGTATCATCATGGCCATATCGCTGACCACAAGCGCGCGGAATAACGTGCAGAAGGCGAACGATCTTGCCTTTCAGCTGGTTCGGCATGCCATGCAATGGATACCAGAAGTTGCGACAAACGACGTTGCTGGGCTGCAGGCTATACTGCTTCTGACTCAATACATTTTTCTGAATCCCAAAATGGCAGATTTGTGGCTCATGACGGGCCTCATCAGCCAAGCAGTCATCGACCTTGGATTGCACCACGAACTGCCATACGATGCCAAGGTCTCCGCCTACCAACGCGATATGCGACGGCGTATATTTTGGTGCGCGTGGGAGATGGAGGTTGGTGTCTGCTGCATATTTCTACGCCCTACAAGTCTTCCCGTTGGACGTATAGACGTCGCTTTTCCGTTGGAAATTGACGACACCGCCATTACGCAATCTAGCATGTCGCCGACTGGACGTGTATCGAAATTCACACAGCGTATCATTTGTCGCTTTCGCCTTATTGAAGCAGACATCATATCGGTTCTATGGCATGGTGACCCTATATCCCAGGATTACTCCTCGTTGGAGCAATGGATGCAACACTGTAGCGATGCCATGGCAGACTGGCAACGAGAAATATATGCTGCTTCAGAGGCCAACAAAGATCGTAGCTTAAACGCACGATGGACTGAGATGCGCTTGTACTCTGACATCGCATATCCTTACGTCTTGTCTCTGTTACATCGTTCTTCTCGACGGATACCAAATCCAAGCAGAGAGCAAATGATGACAGCTCTCGTGAATGCTGTCAAGGTTGCTGACGGCTATTTCCAGCAATCTGAAGCAGAAGCGGGAAAGATCAAATATGTCTTCCATCCGTGCCATCACGTCTTCAATTGCGCGCTCATATTCCTGCAAGGTTTGCAGCGCTGCAAGAAAGAAGTCGCACACAACTACTCCTGGCAACAAGTAGAAGAATGGATGCACGTTTTCTCCAAGTGCTTCTTATCCATCTCTGAGCGATGGACAGCGGCAAAGAGGTGTTTTGAAGAATACGAACGGCTGCTTCTCCCAATCAAGAAAGAATATCTCGAGTTTCTGGAACAGAGATCGAGCTTTCGTCCGCCATCACTCCTCCAGACCGTGTCTGATGCGAGCACTATGTACGATTACCAAGTTCCGCCTTCTATTCTTACAGAAGTCGACGAAGCTTATCAATTTTGGACTATTTTCAACCCTACCACCTCATTGACCGATGCCGTGGACCCATTTGGTGCCTTTTCATACAACCTGCCGCCTTCTGATTGGAACGCGGAGTTTTCTTTGAACGATAATATGGACACGATACCGGAACTGTAATACTGTATGGCGATTTTAGACAGCATCTTTTCTTCAACAAGCGTTTTCGTTTTCTAGCTTGATGACAGCACCTTGCTTTAATAGTTGTAACTGCTTGGTATTTGGTATTCTCGCGCTTTTTTTATTCAGTTGCAGGCAATGCAATACCCTTGGCGTTATTGCGAATTAATAACGTCGCTCTATAGCACTCTCCTGCTAGAGACTTTCCATTAAAACTTTGACCGCGCTCGGACTGCTTCTCAGTGTCTGTGGATACGCAAACGACCAAGTGCCATTGAACACGTTTTCACTGCAGGACTGATTGACGACCATACGGTCACATTCGCCAAAGCTTGCTTGCAGTGGCTTATTTCCGTGTACCCGATACGTGGTTCTCTCCGACACGGGAACTAAATTACCCGTCCACTTTTACCAACGTGTCGGGTTGAAATCGACATCGCCAAGGGCGCCACACTGCCAACACACTCATTTAGCCCCCACGTTTATGGTGGGGAAAGACGGGTTACGTACCCACCGCATCGCGCATTGCTTAGTTCGTGACAAAAACTGTCTCAACCACATATTTACTATGAAATCGCGGCTAGCCTGCAATAAAGGATTGACTTGAAAAGCGACTAGTTATACGAGTGACTCGTTTGAAAAAAAAAAACCAAATAGGTAATCAGGCTTTTCAATAAATAAAAAAAGTAGCTTGCCGGTCCCGCAAATGCAATGGTATGTCTGATATACGTCCTTTGCATAGACATCCGACCAACTGGCTTCCAGAAAGCCTCTTTAGAGCGCGAGAGGCTTCACCAGCTTCCTCATAACTAGATCTGAACGTAGTGCATTTATCTTCATAGCTGCAGGTTGATAGTCTCCTGTACATCCGTAGGCCTACCAAGCCTCACCACAGCCTTCTTGCTCTTCAAATCCATCACGATGTTGAATAGCGTGCCAGTTCCAGTCTCGTCAGTCTCCACCCTACATATCGCACCTGGGGCGTTCTGCTCATCTTCGAACAACCGACTCACCCTTTCCCAGCTCGGTTCCTCACCCGCGTCTTTAACAATCTCCGCCATTGTCCGAACCCGGGCCATGGAATCCTTGAGCCACACCGTATCGGTCTCGCCAGGGTGTTCCAGAAGCAGATGGTTTGTGTGAATGACTCTTGAGCTGGAATCTGGTAGCACGTGCGCAAAGGTGCTCTTTGTGAACTCGAGGCCCAGAGACTTGTTTGCGTCGCCTATTAGGATGTGGGCTGAGGACGCCATGCCGAAACTCTCCAGCTTGCGGACTGCTTCGTCGACGGACGAGCTTTCCAAAACTGTGCGTAGGCCAAAGTGCGCGGGCATTCGGGTGGAGTCCACGCCGTGGACTTTGATGGCATTGAACAATGTGCCCACGCCGCTGCTGTTGAAGCCAATCTTCCCGATGATCCCTGCCTCCGTGACCTGGACTATAGCGGGCTTGTTCGGCTGCGTAATCTTGGTAATAATCAGGTTCTGTTGCTGGTCCGTCTTCCACTGGGTACGTATTTTTATTTTTTTTAGCACACAATCATCTTCTTCTGCATGCTCCACAAAGTGGTACTCACGTCCCAATTCTGCGCCATCCATGCCCGATTCGGAGTATGCCATGCGAGCGCCGTGCAGCCATCGCTGAACAATCCAAAGTTTATCTCAGTCCTGACGTTTATTGCCACAATATCTAGCAATTGGCGTCCTGAGCCATCGGCGATACCTTGCATCTCCTCGTGGAAGTTTGGCCATTGCGCTTGCGCTCGCTGTTCAAACTTGGACGCATGCTGGAGGACTTGCGGCCATCTCTGCTTGCAGTTCTTGAGGAAGAGACATGCATAAAACTCGATAGAGCGGGCTATCTGTAGCTTGGCGGCTTGACCATGTTGGTAGCCAATCTATGTAAGACGATCAGCACAATCCCGTGGAGCGGCCTTCTCGCCGTCGCGTCTCCTTCGTTGTGAGGGGCAGCGATGACGTCACGTGTTGCACTCACCTCGTAAGGGGTCCCGTTACACTCCACAAACAACATGTTGGTACTGACAAACCCGATTGAGATCAGACGAAGCCAAACGTAAGAAGCGGTCTAGACTTTTGTGTGCAACCAAACTGAGTTGTTAAAGTCTATCTCCGTTATTCCACTGCGGCAGCGACTTCGGCAATCCCACACAGCCCCGCCTTTGAGCGCTCAATGCCGTCCTGAGCTATCACTGGGCGCAAAGGCGTAGAGTGGATAAATATGGAGCGTCTCGTCGACGAATTCAGAAGCGGAAAGTTGAGCGGTGCGACCGTATAGGGTGGGGGTGGAACGGTAAATGCGACACCGATAAGGAACCGGGGTGTTACTTCGTACGCGAGTGACCAATAGGTAACTCGTCGGCCGAACTACCCGCTAGCAAATCTTCCAATGTCGTTGCTGAATGAAGAGCATCGAAAGCAGTTTTTGTTCGTTGAGGGTATCTGTTCTTGCTTAGCCGCTATGCACGTGCTCTCCACTTCCTGAACCATATTCACGGGTGCGGAGCAAGGCGCATTGCATTGAGCGGTGGATAGCGACGGTGGCACCTCTCAAGCGCAGGTTTAGTCTCTAAGCGTGGGCTTGGTCAAGACAATATATTTGAACTATCATCTCCCCACCCCCACAATTCTGCGAAGACCTCCAGGTCTGGCTATCGCAAGCTGGTCAGTACGTCCACTATGCTTCAAAAGCTATGCGCATGACAATTGCTCCAAGGTCAAGAATTGTTCTGCAACGCACCATATCGCAGAATCGGGAAAACACTGGGCGAGAACACCTCTAAACTTGCTCCGTCACTCATTCTAGTCTACCTTCTACTTCTCTTCTCTGCCCGTATGGCCTTGCACAAACGCTAACACTCCTTCTAATCCCATTATGAAACCCTGAATCTCCTCCCATTCTCGCCATTTAATCAATCTCATATTTATAACTTTTCCACAAAGTTGTCCTCTTATTCCTCGCCATCATGTCCGCACCCATCTTCCTCTTCTCATCCTGATACCTCTCCTCCACCTCATCAGCCTCATCGAACCTCTACGTCATCTCACCAACTCTCTCTTTGACGCTCTTGGCGATGGGGTGTTGGACGCGTATGTAAGGCAGGCAGAGGGTCACGACTCGGGGGGAGAGTTGTCAAGAAGGTAGACGGGCGTCATAATGTGCAATGTAGCAGCTTCGGGATCAAGAAAGGAGGCGTCATCGGCAATCGTTCTCACATTCAGCCACATTCAAAGGGTCCGTTCGACCTAGCGCTGCACCCGTCACGTGGTCTTTGCGATCACCATTATTCAATACAGCCCCAATCTTTTGACAGAATGCAAAGGACGAACCACCGGTAAGCTCTACGTTATTGAGACTAAAGATGGCGATGTCGGACTCTTCGGACGGTTGCTCCTACTTTTGCAACGACAAACCCTCAACTAAGGAATATTTGAGTCATGTCGCCGAGGCTCAAATATGATGGTCAACCGATAAAGCTTTCCAATTCTGCACAGTATGGAGTACTCTATACTTCAACACACAACAGGAAGAAAACCGCATCAATTAAATGTCTTTGGGTAGTAAGTATCCCCTTGCTTTACTCCAAGCACACCGTACGCATCATTTCCATCATATTCACATCCTATTCAGGGACTCTTAGTGACCACCGGTAGTAGGCAGCTGTATGAAAGTTAGCTCAATATTTGCATGCGCGTAGATGGAAAGAAAAAACTTACGCCGAGGTAGACCTTAAAAGAGTCATAGATGAGCCATTGGAACGCAGTCAGAGTACCAATCATGAAGATACGAACAGGCAGTCCGTTCCACAAACCACTGAAACCAATCTTGCCGTATATCCTGCCGATAGCCTGACCGGCGCCCTCACCAGCCTTTCGATCGTTGTTGAGTTTCGACACCATGACATCTAATCACACGTTAACTACCCTCTGCAATTTTTCTTTTGACTTTCCGTGAAAAAAACATGTCCAACGTACCTGCAGGATGCGAAACAACCGCACATCCGATACCAGCGATATATCCACCAAGGAAGCTCACACCAGTCTGCTGCAGACCTCCATACGACTCCTTTGGCTTACCCAAAAAGCTGTATATCTGCTTCACTGTCTCTTCAAACGTCGCGAACTTGACCATGGTGTAGGGGATTTGACGCGCCCACAGGGGATACAAGCCCTTGTACAAACCACCAACACCCTCCTCCTTGATCACCTTTGACCAGCCCTCTCTCAGTGTGTTGGCGAAAGGTGGCATGGTAGTCTGCATGCGCACCTTGATCGCCTCCATAGGACATAGCGCGATGTCGGCAAGAAATTCAGCCGAGGCAGAAGCAGCGAGGAATACAATTGTTTGCGGGGCGCCGGGAGCAAGCTTCTCGCCATACAGGTACTTGAAGACTTCGTAGAAGCCGTATTTGCCTGCACCTTGCATCGAGTAGCCGACGAAGGTAGGTGTCCAGCCGAAGAATACACCGCGCAGACCCTCTTTCGAATAGATCATCTTCCAAGCTTGCGAGTTGGACTTGTAGAGGTTCGAGTCGACTTGACGTCGGCATTTTACCTGGGAGATGAGACTTAGCGAAATTATCCTCCCAAAGACACATGCATCATAGCTCGTCAATCTATTTTTTCAAGATTTGGGGGCTTGAAAACTGCAATTGGCATCTTGGGAGCTTCCACCTTTCCCCCGATTCTCTCGGCTGCTCTCACAAAAGAACGCAACTCACTAGATCCAGCGGGGTAACCATGGTATGTGTAGGTCCACACGCGATAATACCACCCATTGTACACGCCGCAAAGTACGAGCCCGAGAAGAGCTCAATCTTCCTCTGCGGCTTCATCGCATCCAGTTTGTTCGCCATTGTGAGCGTGGGTTTCCAGTCCCAACCGCTTTTTCAGGGTTCGTTTCTGTTGTAGCAACTGTGTACCTATCGCCGTTTCGGCCGCTGGGGTATTTAGTCCGAGGTTTGTCGCGTGCTACTTTCGCGAGGATGCCGCCGCAAACGAGTTCAAAGCGAGAAGATCGGGCGAAATGGTGTAGACGGGTTTTAGGTTAGAAGAGAGATGAAGGATTTCGCAATAAAACACAACAGCCGACCAAGTTGCCTGGTAATTGTGACGGCAACAGCTGGGTAGCAGAAAGCTTGTCCGCAGCTTCCGTACTTATCTCGCTATGACGTCGCTTCTGCAGGCGGGACACGCGCGAACATCCATTTTGGAACCAATCACCGGACGTTTTTTTGGGCCAATCACAGGTTACGCTCTTTAGAATCTGAAGGCACTGTTCGGGCTGAAATGCTTCCTTCGAAAGCAATAATTAATAGAGTATCTACTACTAAGGCTTTCGTAACAATTAAGCGTATCAACTTTCTTTACGCGTCAAAGTACAAAAAGCGTTGAATTAGATGTGTCACTAATAAGAAGAACCTAGTGATTAGCCTACTATTCAAGTGCCTAGAGCTCGAGACTATTGCTATAGCATTTTACTAGCATTATTCCTTTGTTGCTTCTAAAGGAAGCATTTCAGCCCGAACAGTGACCAGAAATCCAACAAAGCGCAACCGTTGATGAGTCCAATAGAACCTTCTCATATTAGTCACGTGACGAACTCTAACCTATAGAAAAGACACACGCAGAAGAAATATATGTAGAAAAGAGAGACTTTGTGTAAACCAATAAAGGCTAAACTTCCTTTGGATGCACACCTACAGGCGAGGAATTGCTTCACGCCTGTACAGATATACTTAACTTGTACACCTAACAACCTCGCAATCTAGAAGGCTTTTCAGACTCTTCCTACTTCGAACCTATACTTAAATAGAAGGGCATCAAAAATGTATGTCTTGCAACGAATTCCGTCATTATGTCCCCCAAGCAGCGTGTAGCATTGTCCTAAAACAAACTAGTTAGAGATTGCTGCACACTCTACCGATACACAAATAACAAAGAAGCCGTCCACTCACTCTACTTCCCACGTGCACCTAACTACATGTCAAAGCGTTGAGGCCCCGCAGAGCAATTGTGAGCCATTCAACGCATGGCTCACACGCACGGTCCCCGCTTTTGTAGGGAAAAGCAAAGACATTAGCTGCAGTTTCAGTATCTTTCCCAGCAGCCAGCACATACTAGGCAGTGGCCCGTAGGAATGTCGCGGGGTAAATATCGACGTCTCGGCTCTATCCGCAAGCCTCTGCGGCAGCGCCCGGAGTAGCTTGTTACTGACGAGACGTCGCAAATTGTCAACACTTCTTACTGTACTACATGCGATCCGGGTCTTCTTATTTGCGCTGGTCATCAACAGTTGAATCGATTTTATGGAAATTTTGCACACGTATGTCTTGGACCAAACCATTCCCAAGAACTCTTTTGCGTCCGTTACTTGAACGACTTTTACTTGGCCTAGTTTCGGACCTGTAGCATAAAAAAAGCACTTTTTAATCTCGACAACCATGTCGACTCACATGTAGGTTGCAACCTATTGCTAGGGAGATATCAGACTAACTCAGCTATTGGTTCATTGCCTATCTCGCTTTCTGTGCGGTTCCTCTTCGTCGTGTCACCCGAACCTCTGAAGGCAGATCTATCAATGGTGATGGTGACTCGCCTCAGTGTCTGATAGGGTAAAGGGTCCACACATGCTCTGGTTTCCGACGGGGAGCTGTATTTCGATGTTTTTTGTACTGGCTCTTTTCACTGCGGAGCTTTGAGTTCGGGCGCCGTCGATTCCTATATAAAGGTCCTTTTGTGATGTTGTGAACAGCCACCAACAACAATCCACAAACTTGAACAACCACCACAATCAACCATCTTGAATTACGAGATAATGCCTACTCTTTCAACTAGCGAAGATCGGATCAACCGCCTGCAAGAAAGGCTGCAAGGCAAAAAGTCGCGGACTAATTCTGGTCAGCCAGAGGACGTCTCTATACTCACCTCTGTCGCCCTTCATGCTCTGGGTCGCCAGCGACGCGGCAAAACACCCCTTAGCAAGCTCGAAGCTTTAACCGTGGGGCTATTAAATGTCATTTCCGAGAGCGACCAAGAGCTCGATGCCTACGTTGACGCAGTATCATCAACAAGACTCTCTAGGCGCGAAGGTGGTTGGTTGACCCCGGCAACCCTGTCACTCGGCGAAGACGAACCATACACCAAAGAGCATTTCCAGAAGGATATATCTTCTTCTAAGGGCATGCGCATGGGCATCAACGGCGAATCCCCGCAATTCCCAGCCAACTGCAGAATGATCGATCCTGTCACAGACGAATACATTGGCCACGTCGGTGCATCGTTTGACGCGGCTGTTCAGGAAACAGGACGATCCATCAACGTATTCTGGAGTGATCCGAAAGTATCGGAGGATGGCAAGAACGCCTTGAATGCATCAAGCACTCGTTTCAAGCTCCAGCCCCTGCGCTTCACTTGCCATAAAGAATCAGGAGAAGTAGGGAAAGACGAGATCTACTGGTCTCTAGCATCTGGTGCCGATACTAGAGACAAGCTTACTGAGAAGCAAGTCACTGGCGAGACCGGCTCTGTTCAAACCGGAAAGGTGTACGTGTTTCCAAATGGATACGTCTTGTTTGATGGACAGGTTAGGGAATCGTTGGCAGCCCACATTGTTTGTTGGGAAGCAGACAACAGCAACAGCGCTTGGTATGATCAACTGATCCAGGTGTCACGCGAGCTCTCCAATCTCGCTTCGGAAATGTCTGTTATCACTGGCGATAGAAATTGGGATGAATTGATCGGCCTCCTCCCAGGCTATAGCCAGCGACAAGAAATCCTCTTCTGGGTACAGCAGATAGCCTCCCTCATTGCAAACATGATGGAGATTTTCAGGAACCACGATGACAAAGTCGCAGAAGCCCATTTGGTCTGGAACAGGGAAGCTCTGGACCGCATGTTTCCAATAGACTTGTCGAGCGCGGGCAGTGGTGGGTTGCCTCCTATTTTCGGCCCTATCTTTGGAGCATTGATCGGAGAGGGACTCGAAGTCCCCTTCAATGGAGGTGGCGGAGGCAACCATACACTGGTCATTGCTCGCATGAAGACGTAGTGGGCAGAATCGAGTAGGGGTAGAGGCAGATTGTTTGCTGGGTACCAAGATGCGTAATGTAGCTCTCTTGTTTTGTCCTCTGCAGGCGGTTATCTCTTCCAGTCCTCATGATAAAAATTCTATCAATGCATCTCGCATTTTGAAGAGCATTTTTTCGTAGACATGTATTCTGCATTGCGGATATTGCCAGAGGTTCGCCTGTTCTACGACTTTGCAGTACCACTAGATTCAGACACTTTAACGATGCTGGGGACGTGTCGGAGACGAATCAATTGCATCAACAATGTCCAGCCCAATCATACCGGTAGCACATCGCAACGTGAGAGCGACACAGCATTAGCTTTGAATGAGAGGACCACATTAAGTCAGCCTACCAGTCGCGTTTCTTCAAGCGTGAAATAGTCCTCAAGCCCAGTGCACGAGACGTCAGTTATACTAAGGAGCACATAGCCGCCAATGTTAACAGGTTACCTCAATAGCGTAAAGGAGACACCCCTAGAATATATAGAACTTTTAGGTAACCAGCCTACTAAAAGGGCTAATTTAGGCTTTATCCCTCAGGGCTTACAGGTACGTACAGTACCTCACTATACTTACGCCAACATCTAACGCATCTCGTGTCTTATCCGGAATAACTCAGAAGTCGGCTACTAGACTACCAAGCAAAGCAACTTCAACTGCAACAACACACGCCCTACAGAGGAGCTTTAGGACTTTATAGGAAAAAGTTAAGTAAGAATACTTTTTAAACCCGCGTAATTACAAACATTGCAGTAGAAATAAGAATCGTACAGTATAACAACAATGTCATGCGCCCTCCGCCCCATCTCACCATAGACTTACATAGCAACAGCAAATCGTAGCACCAAAGCATATACGTAAGCTCTATCCCGCCTTCCACAACATTACAGCCAACCCTTATTCCCTCTAGCCAATCGCAATCCATGAACCCCCTCTATTCCTCCACAATCCCCGCACGACAAACACCCATCAATTGCACACGACAAACACCCACCAATCGCAAAAACCAACCAATCATATCCCCTCGTACTCCCATCGCAACTGCAAGATCTCCACCTTCTGCACAAAACTTCAATAGCGCAAACTAGCAGGAGATGAGACACTCCTAATACATATAGCAAAAAAAAAAAAGGCGGACTGCCCCCTATTTTCTAGGTTTTGTAGTTGAATCCGCGTCTGGGCGACTATATAGAGAAGGGCAGAGCTGCGGATGAGTATATGGATTGCTGCATCTCTAGTGGATAAGAAGAGGCTAGGTCTTATTCGCACAAGCTTTGGCGGAACTAACTAGGTAAGGAAGATGGTTGAGCCTGCGTTTTACGATTGCTGGACATGAGCACTGTGTGGGCTAGAATGTGGTGTCTGCAAGCGATCGGATTTCGTTCTCGAAAAGTACGAGCAATTCCGCCCCCGTTTTTGTAACGGCAACTATCACGCCTTTGCGACGCCCTTGGTG
This sequence comes from Alternaria gansuensis, assembly GCA_009289805.1. NCBI lineage: Eukaryota > Fungi > Ascomycota > Dothideomycetes > Pleosporales > Pleosporaceae > Alternaria > Alternaria gansuensis. Next base: position 62,704 of record WBOK01000314.1, on the reverse strand, counting down.
CAAATTCGCACTCGGAGATAGTCCGGCTGCTCGGGCATTGCTCACGCATTAGAGCCAAGGTATCAGAACTGTGATGATTTATCCATAGATCTATTCTCTGTCGTGAGGATGCTCAAAGTCATGAAGCGTGAGAATCATATCCCCGTTTCCAGTATGCAGAGGTGATCCCGTTCAAGTACGCCCAAGCGCCCACGCTATGCCGCCCGAACGTGAACAATAGAGTAAAGACTGTTCCAGAAAACCAAAGCCCAAGCGCGAACACCGTGGTGCATCAGATGCATCCCGCATAGGCCGTTCAGTTCCTACCAATAACTCCGTGCCAAATCAACGCGCAAAAGAATCAAATCCACCAAACCTGCTCTTCGCAGAGCCATGAGTTGGTCGCTACCCTAGAAGTTCGTTGAGATCGTGATTTTATCGTCACTCACGTACGTATCCTTCGAAGAGCGGGCTAGAGAAATGCCGCTGACGGCGTTCAGACTGCAAAGAGGAGACAGCGGGTCGAAGGCGCTGGAGCTGGAGCGACCATCTGCCGACGCATCATGGGTCAATAATCATACATCATTATCATGACCCTCTTCCCCATCGGAATCCATACCAAATTCAGAATGATCATAGAGATCACCCGCTGATAGGCTGTCATCCTGTGGCCAAGTTTCCAGTCTGGGCTCAATCTCCGCATCCCACTGTTGCATGCGAGCGGTGTCATTGACGTCGTCTCTATACGGATCCAACTCGGGATCCTCATTCTGGTTCAGGTCGTAGAGCTGTTGAACGAGGAATTGGCAAGTATCGATGAGTGGGGTCAGATGGGGTTTCAGCATGCCAGAATCTTTCTCGTACACAATACGCTTCATCATGTCGGTGATCGCCTCACGGAGTGTTCTCCATCTGAATTGTGCCAGATCCATAGGCCATCCTTCGTAGGTCTTGTAGAGCTCGCAGACGAGCATCTGTGCACCTTGCCGTACGCTGTCCAGTGTGTGTAACAGTAGAGGAGGTGCCCAGGTTCGGAGTTTTCCCATGACCCACAAAAAGAATATGTATCGGTGCTTCTGTTGAAAGATGGCCTCGTTGTTTGTCTGCAAGAGGCCACCAAAGAAATCGAGAGCGGCCAAGCCGCCTGGTGAGCGGTCCTCTTCCATCCGGCTTGTTGATGCAATCGCCTTCGTAATCGTTGAAATGATCTTGCTAACGTTGTCCACAACTGGACAGCCTTCGCAATACGACAGCGCCGCTCTTACGTAAGCGTCGCAGAAGGGAGGGTCGAGCGAGACGATGCCTTCGATAAGGGTTTTGAAGAGGTTGGATTGAGCCTGTGGGTCCTGCCAACCGAGCATTGATTTGACAATTCCACCAGGATGGAAGTAATCCACTTTCGAGTCATCGAATATTTCTAGGGCCTTGTCTAGGACCGCGATGGCTTTTAGATCAGGGTCCCACCAATACAATATCTGCCGTTCCCGGTTTGTCAATGGAAACATCAAAGTCTCCCGATCAAGCGTAGCGAGGCGATCACTATCTAGGCTGAGGGTTGGTAGACGAGTATCCATGCGTAAGAGCAATTTCGACAAGAATCCGATGAGCCTATTATAGATTCCTGACTTCTTGCTCACGATTCTCCAGAGGTCGGGTTCATCGTCCTGGAACCGCTTGTACGAGTGCATACAAAGCAGTTTCAAGCAGAATTCCAGGAAGCCGCCATCCAACATTACAGCGGTCTCCGGATGACCCATCTCGACCATCTGAGTTAGTGTGAGATAGAAATCGTCCCAGCCTCGTATGGCCATGTGAGTCTCGGCTGTGATGACGCGTAATCTGGCCGTAACGCTCGAAAGTATCCCACCTGTAAGTCTAGAAAGATCAAGATCCATATCGTTCTCCGTGCTCTCCAGACCGTATAGAACAGGTTCCTTCTCGCGCGAAATCTTGAGGCAATCAATGAGAAAGGTGCGTATCTGAGACCGTACTTTGGCATGTGTGCAACGAAGCAGCAGATTAAGCAGAGTCCATTCGTCGGCAGCAAGAGCCTTGAGAATGATGTTGCAGCATGCCGAGCACGGCAGGACTGAGCGTCGTAGCTGAAGCATGGTTTCGGAGAAAATATCGGAAGTCATATGACGCCAGACAATGTAGCCGAGGTGGGCAAGCACTATCTTCAAGGAGTGGGTTTCCTGCACCAAGTTAATACTTTGAGACTGAATAAATCAGACACAATATTCCGTACCTGTACATGGCCTTCAGAGCAGGACCCATGATTGATAGTACGTGACATGGCGTGAAGCTGTCGCAAGAACTTTGTATGATATGGGTCGAAACGGCAATATTCTCGAATGAACAGCTCGTTGTTAAGATCAACTTCTTTCTCGAGAGCTGGCGGCATGGGAACTTTGAGTGTTTTTCCGTCTGGAGAGGGGACCCAATTGCGCTGGTCGTCATCCACGGCCGTCCGGCGTTGATAAAAGAGCATGTATGCCGAGTATTGTTTTGGTACGCGGTTGTATGTATCATCCGTCAAACCTCCGAAGGCTCGGTACGCAATGTCCGCTGGATCAAAAGGCCCCACATTGCTGTCATCAAACTCGACCCAAGTTGGTGCCGCATTTCCTGTCGGACAAGGTCGCTCACGAATGTAAGAGTAGTAATGACCATGCTCGCAGGTGCCTGTGTGTACAAGTACACCAACAAGGTCGAACATGTCCGCTTCTCTTGGCTTGCTTGGGTCACTAAGATGGTCGACATGGTACGCGCTGATGTCAATAGACGGCGGGAACTCAAAGTGATCGTAGACCTTCCTCCGGCTAAAGTCGGCCAGGTCGAACTCGAAGCGCTTCAGATGGAAGATCAGGTTGTCAGGCACCTCCTTGAAGCAGGTGCTGATTTTGTCAGCTTCACTCGATAACAAATTTGAATGCAACTTACCGCTTGACTGCGTCGACGTATTTACCATCGCAGCTCTCGCACTTGTACTTGTTGTCGCCTTCCATGACATCGCCTCTAACGAAAGCCTGGAGACTCTCTTGAAGTGTGGACTTGCCCAAGACATCGCATTGTACTGCAAAGAAAGGCTCCATTCGTTCTGAGACATGTTCACACTCTTTCGATTTGATCTGGTTCAAGGTTTGACCTCCGTAGAATGAGCGGAACTGCTGCTTGTGCTCCTCTTTGATGAGTTGGCGTTCCCACTGGTCGAAGAGGGAATTATAAAACTCATCTGCGTCCATCTGAACGCTGATGTCTATGGGCATAAGCTCAGAATTCTTGACGCAAGCTGCGAAGCTACGTGGGTCTGCGGACCTGCGGAAAGAGTGCTGCATGTTTGTAAAGAGCCTCTGCGTTTCAAGAAGAAGCTGTTGAGAACCACTGGCTTCCTGGAGCTCCAAGCCTAGAATGAACTTACGGAAGTTCAGGTTCATGAAAAGCTGAGTAAGAAGCGAGTTCGCATAGCAGATGGCGCGCGGGTTGTACAGGCCCACATAGCCCGTGCCAGAGCGTATTTCCGTTGAGCGGTCGACGGAGATGGTGGCAAATGCTACATCATCTTCTCCATTCTCCACATCTCCTGCGAGCTTGATGAGGGTATTGTACGTGCTGCTGTCATCAACTAATGCAAGCATGAGATCGTACATCTCATGTCTTGTGTGTGACTCTAGTATCGGAACAGTAGCCAGACTGTCTTCTACAGTGGAGGAGCTGGTTCAAGTCAGTATCGGGTAATATCAAAAGGTAACGAGACAGGGCAGAGTCTCCCCGCTTGTGATTAATTTGTATTAGAATGTTTTGCGCGACGTACCTCTTTGTAAAGATATACTTCTTGAAGATCTTCTCCATTATGTTGCCTGCATTGAGAGGCCTCTTGAAAGACTTTAATGACAATATGCAGCATAAGATAAGCTTCGTGAGACCGAACACCACATGGTCAATCTCGTCTCGGCCTACAAACTCTTGATGCTTGTGATTCAATAGCAGATCACTCCAGTTCGACAAACACAGTCTAAGTGAGGTTTCGTCGCGTTCGTACTCGTCTTTTGCGCGAAAAACATGCTCAGCGATGTTAAATAGTTGATGAGACTGTGAAGGACGGCGTACGGAATCTGAAAGGATCGCGGAAACGACCACCCAGAACTGAGTGGCTATCTCGCCTTTGGTGAGCGGACACGTGGATGGAAGATCGCCCCCACAAACAGAAGCAATTTTCTGAGCAACGTGTTCCCGTAAAGACTGCCTGGGGTCGTTCAAAAGTAGCGTTTGGTGCAGTCGCAGAACTTGAGGATGTTTAATGAAGGCCTCCCAGATGATTCGAGAGTGAAGTGATGCTTCTAGGATGGTCCCATAACAATCCTGAACCACAGTAGCATCTTCGTTGGTTTCGAGTGCCATGGATAGGATCGTCACAAGGCGGTTTCCGAGTCGTGCGCCATCTGAGAAGTAGGTGGCCGAGGCGTCAGAGGAAGGGCGCTCTGCGTTAGGTAAGACATAGGTCATGGTATGAGAAGTGACAACGTGGTACTTACCTCTAAGGAACTCCAGTAGGGCTGCTACGAGGACAGCCGCTAGTTGCAACTCTTGGAAGCTCGAGATTGTATCGCTGATTAACCGAGGATTGAGAAGTGCTTCATTCAACTGGCGAATAGCATTGCCTAGAAACTTCTCGTCTAGATCCGACTTCTAACTCGTTAGTATAGTAATATCAGTGAGGATTGTTCAGTCGGCATACGTTACGTATCTGCTCTCGTAGTCTGGCCTGAAGAGCCATAGCTGCGTATCTCGCTTGATAGAATTTTCTTGGAGGGAAAAGATCCTCTGATCGTGCAGCGCCTGCCATGACACTGTCTGCAAAAGTATGCCGAGCTGGGAAGAAGCTCAAGTAATCAAACACCTGACGTGAATTAGCAAAGTACAATGTGATCCCGAGCAGATACCCACCATTTGACTGATGTTATCATCGGAGTCCATCAATGAGAACAGTTCATCGAAATATTTGACCACTGTGGATTCAAAGACCGAAGATCCTATACCCTGTCCCGACAAAGGGCGAGTAACTTCCGCGTCCGGGGCCCTTTGCACAAGGAGCTGTCCTCCAAAGTCTATACTGCCAAGTTTCTCTTTCGACCTATCGGCGACATTGAGCCGCTGGCCCTTAGCAAAGAGGTTGACCTTGGTGAATCCCGACACATGACATAATCTCCGGTAGAGATCTTCTACAGTGTGATCCGCGCCCATCGTCACGACCTGCCTGTCGTTGCTACCGCATTGGAATCGGATCGCTACTGAATCGCCGTAGGGTATATCTGTTTCATCGACTTTGGAATCCGCTCTTCGACCGCGATTGAACTCTGGTTTCTGGCGTATCTTCTCGAGTAGGAGCTTTTGGAACAAGATAATTCTGCGACAACGTCCCTCGTTTTCATGTACTGTCGCTTCGGATGGAGTAGCGTCCATGTTCGTTGGTTCTCCGCCATCTGAGGACTGACTGCGTATGATCTTGCACGCCAAACGCATCTCCTGCATACATTTGTCAACTAGGACCGCATGTGCAGCCTCTACATCTGCTAATGTAACACCGTCGGCTTCGTTAATCTGTACGTAACGACTTGCAAGAAGACGGGCAGAGCGATCTTCGATAGTGCCTTCTGGTGATGACAAAACCATAGACCATAGCACATCGGCACCGGGAATCTGCAATACAGTCTTTTCCCCTTGGTCAGTCACCACGAGCTGCCTGGTCATAGGAAAATTGTAGTTGGCGACAAATTCGAACATGCCGTTCGTGTAGATCCCGGTGTCCATGTGTGCCATGTGGGAAGAGACAAGTTGCCTGCAGTAATCGTTGTCCGGGGCGATTTTGAGCGTATGAAGTAGCTGTGCCCAAGCCCAATCCCGGGCTGTGTTCGAGAGCGCACGTGAGCCGATGGTGTGTTCCCATAACTGCTCATACATCTCAACAGGAATGGCTGGTCCAGCACGACAAATCATGAGTGCTAATAGCTCCAGCCTACAACGGAGAGCTAGTTGTTGGTGCATAGATGGCTCAACATTTTTCTCGGTTGTCACAAACGATGTGATCTCGTTGAGAATTTTGCGTGTGACATCCTGGTTCTTCTGGAAGAAGAGTCCATCTCCGGAAGGGTGTGGTGAGGCGAGCGAGAAGATGACTCTTGTACTTCCAGTCGCCTTGGCTGAGTTGCTTCCAATGCAATCCGCACAATGACTGTAAATGGAATACCGTTCTTCAACGGGGACGCTGTGTGCCAAAATTTTGAGGTGCTCAGCAGCCTCACAATACAGGTCAAGTAAGTCTTTGTCTGTCGCTTCCAGAGACATTGTGTCGCGGACGATGCGGATGCAAACATTCCATGGTCTGGCGGTGTCTTCCCTTGCGGCATAGTCTTCTGGTGATGCCTTTTCCACAGTCTTTAGGCCCAGCTCTTGAAGAAACCGGAAAATCTCCATCGTGTAGCTACTGATGGGCATTTCGTAAAGCTTAGTACAGAGGTACAAATGATCAATGGGCTTCATCAGATGGGTGATTGTCCTAAGCATACACATGGTAGCGGTGACGACTCGAGGGTCAGGATTTGTGGCGACTGTGTTCCAGATGGCGTCCGCTTGAGAATCTGTCCAGCGTTGGGCAACGACGAGAAACCCGACAATGTTCCCGCTACGCGCAATCAGTTGCGGGTGCGAGTCCACACTGACGAGGTAGTCAACCACTTTCCCTTCAAGGAGAAAGTCGGCTAGATATTGCATGACAGGATGCTTTCCTGTTATGTCGAACTCGCTGTACTGTTTCCAGATTTCGACCAAGCTTACATCCATCACAGCTATACTCATTACGCGCAAGTCCATCTTGCCTTTAGTGAGATATCGGCGCAGAATCTTGAACTTCCAGGCGTTGGCGACTAGTGCCGGAAAATGCTGAGGGTCGTTACGATACTCGTTTTGATTTCCTGCATGAGTGGTTTCGATGGCTGACGAGGTGGTCGGTGAATCTACGCTCCTGAAGTCTAAGAACCTGTCGACTAGATCTGACTCCATCTTCTTGTCCCAAAGGCATAGCTCAAACAGTAGCGTGTAAAAAGATTGAATCAAGTCTCGAGCGACGCCAGCATCGGTGGTTCTGCTCAAATCGAACAGATCGTCCATGTACTTCTCCAAGAATAGCAGGACCCCGCGACAGAACTCAGGCCGATCGCCATCGCTCGCAGGCTTAGGATCGTGGAACATCGATACGCCCAATGAGCCCAAAACAGGAGCGGCAACCGTTGCGATTTGGCTTTGCGTGTTCAAAGGTACGTGGTGGAAGGCCTCGCTGGCCAGTCGTAGCAGATTTTGAGCGCCGTTGGCGGCCAGAAAGTCCTTCTGCAGTACCGACACCATTTTGCGAATATCGACGGAGTATTCTTTGCTAATCGTAGAGAATACAGGCGCCTTCTCGGGGCGAAGAATGGTTTGCCAATTCCGCATGTGCTTCTGGCTAAGGAGAGGCAAATTATACATCTCATCGGGACGCGGTCGGGAGAGCAGACGGACATCGGCAAGTAGGAGAAAGGAGCAAATCCTGATGTAGGCACTCAGGAAACCGTAGAACATGTCGCCTGTGCGACGATGGTCCAATTGGTGGCCAAACGCAGCCCTGCGTGACAGCACTTTATTCACCAGCAAGGCAAAGTCGTCCCAGAACATGGCCTTACTCGTGTAGAAGCCGTATAAGTCAACTGAGGGATCGGGTAGGTCGGCCAGCCATCGCGAAAGGCCGGGAAAGAAGTCGATATCGATATCGTTATCGACTGAGACATGTTAATATCGCAGGCGTTTTGTGGATGTCAGACATGACTTACTTGCTTGAATGTGCTGTGTCAAATCGCGAACTACGGTAGAGTAGCTGCCGTGCTGAGAATATGGGAAACGGCGAAAGAAGTCCTCTGCATTCATCTGCACGGAAAAGCCGACTGCTTCGTCATCATGGTCAATTATCATTATGGGCGGACTTGGGCGCTCATCTTCGCTGCTAGTAATAAGTATTGGCGACTGGGCCCGGACAGGGGAGAGATGCTCGCGGAAGTCGTTGGCATTGCCATGGTCCTCATCTCCACCGTGTACCGGAGAAGAGGGCGGGTGCGAGCGTATGGTCATCTCTACCAGCTTCTCAGAGGGCGATGCGGCGGTGTTGGCGGGGGTCTGGGGCTCGCTAGGCATGGCACACAGGCTGTTGCTCCCGCTGTGCAGGCGGGGGCGTTTGCGGGTGTAGCTGGCGTCGGCGTCTTCAATGGGGTCGCGGCGCGGCGGCGGCGAGGCAGAGGCGGCGATGGCTGGCTCGTCTGCAGCGACAGACTGCACTATGTCTTTGTCCGGCGCGGGCATGACGGTAAAAGGCGGGTGTTGCTGTTTGCGAAAGGACTAGGCGTGGCCAGCAACTTTTCGCACGCGTGCAGGCAGGTGAGGCCAGGCAGAGGGCAAGCAGCTCCCACGTACAGGCAACAGCAGCTCCAGCCAGCCTTAGTGGCCAGCAGCCTCGCACGGTGGCAGGGGGAACGCGAGGGGATTGGATGTCATCTGCACCAGCGACGGAAGTGAGCCGGATTGGGGGGCGTGCAACGAGAAAGAAACAGATTCTAGTTGGTAGGCAGAGCTTCAGATATTCGGGCGCGTTGCGAAGGAACCCCACCATCGTCATCCTGGTCCGCTCCCGCCGTGGGGTTAGCGTGCCGCTAGCGAGCCGCTAGCGAGCCACAGTCTAAGCCCCATCGGCCCAAGATGGAGAAATCCTCCTTCTAATGCAAGGCACGCCGGCCTACTCCACCTTACAAGTCTCACCTGTCTAGACTGAGTCCTGACAGGGTGTCGGACGCACTTCGGCCTGCTGCGAAAGTACTCTTGCTGCTTCGACGCCGGCGGAGCGACCAGCACGACCATTGGTACCGGGTGGGGACAAGGCCCAGCTGGCGCGCGCAATGGCACCTACGAAACAAAACGCGAAGCCCGTCTTCAAAACATCGTCGCCGTTCACGGAGACAGAGTGGTGGGCACGGCGCCGATTTTCCAAGAACCTTGCTGATTGGTGCAGGCCTGAAATACCACGCGAGGACGAAGAAGTCATATTAGAACTGCTACGCAAGTAGGTACGCAGAGCGGAGCTTCATCATCCTACCACTCGCAACCCCATGGTGTTTCAACTGTGAGTATCAATCTGCGGCCACTAACAATCACACAGTCTCATCGCGCCGCTGGGTGACCATCGCAGAGCCCATGTCCACCCGTCCAAAGGCAAGAAGCGGAAACGCAACATCAGATCAGACAAGGATGAGTCCACCGTGGCTGAGACTGCGCCTCTCGTGCCTGACATTGGGAAGCATCTACTTGTTGGCCTCAACAGCGTCACGCGACATCTAGAAGCCTTAGCTGCCAAGAATGCTCCATCTACAGCACCTGTTGCAAATCTCCAGTCCTCTCAACATGGCCCAGAAGAGAAAGACACGCCAAAAGGCCACCCCGAAGAAGCCCTCCGACCCCTAAGCATGGTCATACTAACCCACCCCAAACCCTCCTTGTCTCCCGCTCACGCCCATCTCCCAACACTGGTCCACTTATCTACCCTCTCTCCACCATCCACTACTCCAAGCACATCCAAGACAGCGACACGAATCGTCCCAGTGCAAACATCAGCGGACGCCCGGCTCGCTTCTAGCCTACATATCCCTCGTGTTGGTGCCCTGGCCATCTACGAAGGCGCTCCAGGAGCCAAGACGCTAGAAGACTATGTCCGCGAGCATATTGGGCTGACAGAATGCAAGTGGATCGACGAGGCCCTGCGCGCCGAGTGGAAAGGGTTGAATGTCAAGAGCGAGATCCCTGGAGCAAAGTGAAGATGTTATCATTGAATACTGAATTGCATTCTTTTGGGATAAATGTATGGCGGTGATCGTATAGCTCCAACAGTACGCCCGCAATGCATGCACTTCAAGTTCGATGACTATTCCTAGTATGACAATGTTTGACGGGAGAGAGGATAGTGCTGCAGAGTTGTGCGTTCATCCCAAGAAATTTTGCACAGCACCACCGACGTTTTGAAGATCAAGCAGGAAAGTATCATGACCGAACAAGCTCTTCTCCTCCCCAAGCTCAACGTGTGTAACGTTCTTGTTGCCAGTGCGCTTGAGCGTTGTTGCAATTTCCTTCTGCTGCCAAGCAGGAAACAGAATGTCACTGGCAACACCCAAAACAAGAGTCGGGGTGTTCGCAAGAGGCTTCAGGCCAGCCACGAGATCGGCCGGTGGTTCGTTACCGTCAGTCTGGGCCACAGAATCCATGTCGGCAGCCTCTTCTTTTTCCTCATACAGCTGATCGGGCAAAGTCAAGCTGCACACATCGCTGCTGGGATCGGATCTGATGTCGCGACCGTCTAGGTAAGCCTGCATCTTCCCACTATTTGCCTTTCGCACCTCGTTCATGCGGTTTCGGTGCTCTTGTCCCAGGTCGAAGAGGTCCATGGCCTTGGACACGTAGAGCAAGCTGTTCGGATCGTACTCCAGACACCACTTTTCTCCCGCGTGATCGAGGTAAGTTTCGATTAGAAAGTCAGGGCAAAGAGCAGGTGGCCGCGAAGGGTCTGCACGCCGTCGACCAAACCGCTGCTCCCATTCTGGACCACTTCGATATGTGACTGTGGCAATTTCTCGAGCGAGCTTCATGCCGCCATGTGGAGGGATACCGTCATAGTAAAAACCGCGGGCCCAGTTGGGGTCCATCATTAGCACTGGAAGCAAGTTTAATAACAGCGCATCATTGAATCTCACTGTTTTACACTGACCTTGCCGTTGCGTGTGCCTCATGGCGATGCTGTAGGGGTGGCTGCGCGCACATCCGCTGATGCTGACAAGTCGCCCCACGCGTTCCGGAAACAGTGTTCCTGCAGCCAGACTCTGCATACCGCCCATGCTCGACCCTACACTCGCATACAGCTTCTGGATGCCAAGATTGTCCAGCAATCGGAACTGCGCGCGTACCATGTCCTCCATTGTAAGAATCGGGAATCGTGTCGCGTATCGCTGGCCGTTAGCGGGGTCGATGGAAGATGGCCCAGTTGAGCCGTAGCATCCTCCGATTACATTCGTGCAGACGACGAAGTACTTGTCTGTATCCAGAGGCTTCCCTGGCCCAATAAATTTCTCCCACCATCCTGGTTTCGTGTTCGTCTCTGTGCTATGGGCGTGGCTAGATGCAGATAGACCAGTGTGCAGTAGAATCGCATTGCTCTTGCTCGAGTTGAGTTGACCCCAAGTCTCATATGCAATGTTGAACTCTGGCAGTATACCGCCCCAATCGAGGAGTATAGGCTGTGTCGAATGGAACTTCAGGGTGTGTCCGGAGGTATATGAAGGTTCGGGTCCTGAAGATGCTCGTTTTCTAGATAGAGACGCAGAGCGGAATTCGTGGGCGTCGAGGCATGGGAAGGACAGGGCGGGGTTCGATGACTCGACTTCTTGAGCGGCATGTTGAGCTTTACGTGGTGTCTGCTGGTGTAGATTCCTGGTAGCTTGATTCGACTGCTGTCTCGCAATTAGCAGCGAAGTCTGAGTTGATATCTTGGCGAAACATCGTGATGCTCGCGCGCCTGCGAACAAGCTACGGGGAACGCTCATGGCTGCAGCGGTTGCCCAAAGCACGCGTGGATCGAGGGCAGAGGTATGCGAAAGTGGAGACAGGATGTAGAGACTCCATGAAGACGCTATATGCCACGATTACAAACGGCCTGGACCATTGACGGGCTGTCGTGCGAAAAATGATGGGAATGCAACGAAGTCGGATCCAATGACGTCGCGGGGAAATTGCGTGCTTCCCTTGCACGTTTCCCGCCCAGCCAGCCTCCTTTGGATAAGCACGCCGCCTCTACCTACCTAGGTACCCCCAGGACTGGCACCTGATGACATGACAGCACCATGGTTAATATGGCCAGATGGAGAAAGACACATGGAATTCTGGGCGCAGTTTTTGATTTCGGGCAGCTTTCCGCGCATCTCAGCCCTGAATCGCTGCCTCAAACCAACCAGATGATCTCTGCTCAGAAAGTACTAGAGCTCCTATTCCACGTGCACTTCATCACGGCCTCGCCGACGACGTGCCTATATTTGGGGCGTTCATCGATATCTGCGGTACTTTTGCCGCACGGAACTTGTAAAAGACAAGAATTGTGCTGGCATGCCATCCGAGATCCGAGATCCAAGAGAACATGTAATAGGTAGGCGCCTAATCATGTATTATCATCTAGAGACGAATACATCATCGCAGATGACATAGATAGCTCCAGGAGTATGCAACGTAGTTCGGTTTGACTTGAACCATGGAAGAAGAGTACCAAAGTAAGGTGTTTGAGGGTTGGAAACATCATGGCGAACCTAGGGCGATCGATGGAGCCTTCACGACAGGAACCGTGCACGCCTTCTAATGTCTTCAAACTGTGCTAGCTAAGCACCGAGCAAAAAGGAGGTGCAAGCCGTGACCGCTGTGACCGCCATGACATGTGAGCTCTTGAGTTGGACCAAGGGTCTCTTGTGATGAGCAAATACAGCCCGTGACAGTCGTGACCTTGAGCGCCGTGCAAATGGGATGCTCAGGTGGTGTTGTACTACGCCTGAGGCGTACAACAGTGCATTTCTCGGGGGGACAGGTGATGGCGGCTGAAGGTAGGTTGAGTGATGGTCAGACGGCTCAGTACTACGGAGTACTCGAGGAATTGGGTCTCAACCATTTGTTCTGCGCTTGTTGGTGTCGAGGGAACCATGGCGGTTTGGCGTTCGCAAAGACAATACAAGGAATGAAACATGGCCTGCACCTGACCCCTGGGACGGTTTGGCGACGGGCGTCTAATTATGGCACGCACTCACGATGCTGCACAGGCGATTTTGCAGGCAAACTAGCCTCAGCCGTCTCAAGTGCAAATGCAGGGATGGTGATGTGAAGCCTGGAAATGGACGTCTGAGGTTTGCAGGGCTGAGAGATGTCTTGGCCGGCCGCCGGCGTCACCCAGTCGCGCCTGCCCACTCGACACCTCTCCAGACCTCCTTCCCTTCGCCGAGTGTGATTCCCACAACATTTGCGCCTTGGCTTTGGACGACCTCTACATCCGCCTGACCCCCCCTGTCACCCGTTCATCTGCTGCTACACGGAGAGCGCCGTGCCATATAGGGAACGCCATTCCGCATCCCAAGTCTGCACGACCTCCGCCATGGACTCGTCCGACTACTTTGCACCCGTGCGAGACGATGGAGATGCCTTGGGGCCGCAGAGTGAAGACTCGGACACCGACATGGCTGCCTCTGCCACCGCCACTGCCTCGTCTTCGCGATCCAACATGTACACATCACCACACCCGCGCAAGCCCAGCCGCATGTCTCGATCGGGAGCACCACGGCCCATAATCACACCCACAAGCCCCCTGAGCTCGACGATACCGCACAATCTCCTCCCCTCGGCGCCTGCTTCGCCGCCTACGCCAGCGCCGAGTCCTACCCCGACCCAGCGAGTGCCCGACTGGAGCACCGCAGCCGAACACGAAGATGGAGACATCAAGAGCATACGAGCGCAGTTTGGCGATATGAACAGGGCGGAGCGAATGCGACTGCTGGGAGAGTTGCTGAACTTGTGCGACAGTCAGGAGTTGAGCTTTGTGGCGGAGTTTGTCAGTCCCAGGCTGAAGAAGGACCCCTTCATGGTGCTCCCTACCGAGCTTTGTCTTAGGGTGGGTTCCGTGCCGAATGCCCGTATCGTATATTTTAGATTGCTGACACTTCACATAGATTCTGGAATGCGTAGACGACCCCACCACCCTCGCTCGGGCCTCGCAAGTCTCCAAGAAGTGGCGCGAACTTGTCAATGACGACAGTGCCTGGCGGTTGCTGTGCCAGAAGTATTCTTTCAGGGCTTTGTCAAGAGAAGAAAGGACAGAAGAGGATGACACAAACGACGAGCTGGGGGACGCCGAATCCAAGTCCTGGTGGCAGGACGACGAGCGTGCACCCAGGATAGAGGATGTTACTGAAAGAGAACACCTTGAAATTGGCCCGTCAAATGGCGCTGCTGAGGGTCTCCGGACACAGAGCCTCGACCGAGCCGCGAAGAGGAAGCCATCGCAACGGAGACAGCAGGCTACCACATACCGATCGCATTTTAAGCAAAGATACATGGTTGAGACAGCTTGGCGAAATGGAGGAGTATGCGATGCGCGGCAAATTACCCCAGATCAGGGCGTAGTGACCAGTCTACACCTGACGAACAAGTACATCGTGGTTGCACTCGACAATGCAAAGATCCATGTCTTCGACACGGTCGGCGACCATCAAAAGACGCTCCAGGGGCACGTCATGGGCGTGTGGGCCATGGTACCTTGGGGCGATCTTCTAGTCAGCGGGGGATGCGATCGCGACGTGCGCGTGTGGAATCTTGCGACTGGGTACGTTTTCTCCACGATTCACTCGATAACAAAAGCTAACACATTGTCAGCTTTCCTCAGTTCACACTCCGTGGCCACACTTCGACGGTCCGATGTCTGAAGATGTCCGATGCGAACACAGCTATATCCGGCTCAAGAGATACCACACTACGCATCTGGGACCTTAAGAAGGGCCTATGCAAGCATGTACTAATTGGTCACCAGGCTAGCGTCCGATGCCTCGAAATACACGGTGACATCGTTGTGTCTGGCAGCTACGACACCACAGCGAAGATTTGGAGCATATCCGAGGGCAAGTGTCTGCGGACACTGACTGGCCACTTTAGTCAAATCTATGCGATTGCCTTCGACGGGAAGAAGATTGCAACAGGTAGTTTGGACACGAGTGTCCGGATTTGGGATCCTACTGATGGGTAAGTCCGATCGTGTGCCACGCCTTTATCGAAAACTAATTCTCCCGTGTAGCAAATGTCTGGCTGTGCTACAAGGCCATACCTCCCTCGTCGGACAACTTCAAATGCGTGACGATATCCTTGTGACTGGTGGATCGGATGGTTCGGTCCGCGTGTGGAGCCTCGCGACATACCAGGCTATTCACCGCTTAGCTGCGCACGACAACAGCGTTACGAGTCTACAATTTGACAACACTAGGATAGTCAGTGGTGGCAGCGATGGTCGTGTCAAGGTCTGGGATCTCAAGACTGGTGTCCCTGTGCGAGAGCTGAGCAGCCCTGCCGAGGCTGTCTGGAGAGTGGTGTTCGAGGAAGAGAAGGCTGTTATCATGGCCAGCCGGGGCGGTCGGACCATTATGGAGGTAAGTTTGCCGCGCGCAATTATCGCCAGAATGACGTACTAACGTAATTAGGTGTGGGACTTTTCACCACCTGTCGAAGAAGACTTCGATTCGCGATCCTCTACCCCAGCGAGCATGCCTGATCACCTGGACGTCGAATACAACCGCCCGCGATCAGCCATCCTTCCTGCAACATCACCGCTGGTCCAAGATACTGGCGCTGGTGACGTGCCCATGGCCGACGCAAGTGATTCATAAACAAAGACGATCGAAACGGCGAAGCACAATCAGTGCAGCGAAGGCCTCCACGTGCTGTCCTTGCCCCCTAGACGCCGCGGCCGTGGCCGTGGCCCAGGCAATGGCCGAGTGCGATAACACTAGAAATTGCGGTGAAAACCGCATGGGCAGCACTTCTCGAATTGCGAACTGCCCACTCGAGCATTCACAGCCATCGTGGAGCGGTGACTCCGGGCTCACAATATGCCCATCGGTGGCCACCATTACAAAAGCGGACCGACCAACTTTGTTGTTCAATTATACTCCCATGAACGGTGGCGCACATGAGAGGCCAGATATGTTGTGTAATGTGGAAGCAGATGAGAGGAAGATCGATGACCGACTTGCATATAGGGTGTCTTATTGCAACCAGCGCCCATTTTTGGCATGTAACGAGAAGAGCTTGGATCTAGGTTTAAATTCTTTGAATATTTATGCATGATATAGGAGCGTGGTCTGTTGAATGACTTGGGTCAGGGGAAATTTTCAACCTGGGGATAGGCAGTGGAGTTCAGTGTGAATAGACTATCAATACTCTCCATCCATTGAAATATATGAGCTGCATGTTGTATTTTACAATTGTTAACAGTGCTAACCCGTACCGAAGAACACACTCCTCAAGACTTGGCAAAATACTTGCTGTTAAACTGATCAACAATCTCTCTTGCGGCCTTTACAATCTCCACCGCCCCCGGCGAGTCAGAGTGACAACACAACGACACCTCATGATCATCAATAGGGAGTTCCACCTCCTCGCCTGTAACAGCAGTAACAGTCGCGTTCTCCACCTGACTCTGAACATGCTTCCTCGTCTCATCTGGATGCCATGGCCTGTACCCAATCAGCACTGCAAAACACCGAAATATGGATAGAGGGTGGCATACTTCTTCTTCCGGTCAATGACAAGCGTCATATCTTTGTTATACTTGACATCCCCGTACAGTTCCGCTACAAACGGCAATCCAAGCTCCTTTGCAACCTCCTCGTGCAAAGTCCCCGCAAGCCCAAATACCGTTGTCCCCTTGGGTACTCCAGCATAGACTGCTCGGCACACCTCTCTATCTCGATACATCATCCCGTACAGCACGCCGTGCGGTTTCACATGATGTAATGGCACATCTTCGGCGTCTAGAAACGCTTGCAGGGCGCCGACTTGGTACCGAACAGCTGCTGTGAGCTCTTCGGGTGACATTTTGATTTCCCGTCGGCCGAAACCTTGGATGTCCGGGAGGCCGGGGTGCGCGCCAATGGCTATGTTGTGCTTTTTGCAGGCGAGCACTGTTTGGTGCTGCGGATGGGCGGGTACGAAGTCAGTGTGTGTGTGCGTGTGTGTGTGTGTGTGTGTGTCAGGTGCATTTTGTACAGTCAGTACGTACCATGATCAATGGGTCGCTGGAGGAGGTTAGTACAGGGGGCTTTTCTTTTTTGTTGGTGATGGGTTGTGGGGGGAATGGGGGTTTGCGTACCCGGCGTGGAAACCACATGCTATGTTTGCATGGTCGATCTACATGTGTGTGTACCAAGTGAGTATGTATCTCATGTGCGGATTTTACAGGGACGTTACTGACGAGGGGGATGAGTTCCTCGTCTGGACCGCACTTGAAGTTTCCGTAGCCTTCACCTAGGTCCACGTTGATTTTTACGGGATGTTTGATGGCTGGCATTGTGGATGTTTTTCTGTGTGTAGACCCGTTGATAGATGTTAGTAGGGCACTTTAGTTGGGATATCAGGTGTTTTGTGTTTGTCCCTCGGGAAGGTGATCAGATATGCGGCTTAATGGTAGTGACAACAGTTGGAGTAGTTGGAGTAACCTGCTCGGATCGAAAGTTACGCTTCCAAGCTACTCGGCGACTTTCCACAATCATTTGGACCGCTCTGCCGACTTATCCCCACAATTGCCAGACGCGCTGCACGCGTAGTTATCAATGTCGACCCCGCCTCTTGAAGCTCCGCGGTGACGTCTTTTGTCATCGGCCAGACCCCAGCAGGGAACGGCGTCAACCATTTCACCAATTACAACGCCTCTGCCCCAACGGGTGAGGGGGAGAGATATCGGCGCGAAAGGGAATAGCGGAAAGTACGGAAAGTGTGGGGTAATGATACGCCTCTGCACTGCCTCCAACGCTGGGCTTCATAGAGGTTGCGTGTTCGTGGATGTTCCGGATGAGATGACAGCCTTGAAATCCCTTTTGCTTCAATGTCTGAAATTCAGAAACTACGAGTTCTATTGATTGCGAACCGTGGGGAGATTGCTGTATGTAGAGTCCGTGTCCCGTTATTGAAAACAACTGACACCAGGCAGGTGCGCATCTGCAAGAGTGCGAAGAAATTGAAGATCAAGACTATCGCCATCTACTCGGAAGCTGATGCCGCGTCGCAACATGTTCGAGATGCCGATGAAGCCGTCTCACTGCCTGGGAGCAATGCGACCGCGTATACCGACGAGGAAGCTATTCTCCGTATAGCGAAAGAGAAGGGCGCCGATGCCATCATCCCTGGGTACGGATTTCTATCGGAGAACGCGCACTTTGCGCGACGAGTGGGTGATGCGGGCATAGTATGGGTAGGGCCATCTCCAGAGGCTATTGAGGCATTTGGCGTCAAACACACAGCCCGAGATCTAGCGGAAAAGGCCAATGTCCCCATCGTACCTGGAACGAAAGGCCTGGTCGAAAACGAAGTCGTTGCTGTGAAAGAAGCCGAGCGTATCGGTTTCCCTGTCATGTTGAAAGCGACAGGAGGAGGTGGTGGCATGGGCCTCATTACTTGTAATAAGGTTGAAGAGGTGCGCGAGGGGTTTCAAATGGTTCAATCAAGGGGGAAAACGCTATTCAAGAATCCGGGAGTTTTTATCGAAGCCTTCTACCCTGCGAGCCACCATATTGAAGTCCAGGTATTCGGAAACGGTCAGGGTCAAGCAGTTCACTTTGGCGAACGGGAATGCTCCATCCAAAGACGACATCAGAAGGTCATTGAGGAGTGTCCAAGTCCGTTTGTAGAACGGAACCCCAAGCTGCGGAAGAAGTTGGGAGACGCTGCAGTGCGTCTGGCTGAGTCGATCAAGTATGGGTCTGCAGGCACCATCGAATATCTCGTAGACGACAAGTCCGGCGATTTCTTCTTTCTGGAAATGAATACGCGACTGCAAGTTGAGCACGGCATTACGGAACTTTGCTACAACGTGGATTTGGTAGAACTTATGCTGAAGCAAGCAGACGCACAGCTGGCGGGCAAGCATGGGCTCGATGGCAAGACCTTGAAAGACATGCAGTCGTCAGGTCCTACAGGATCGGCTATCGAAGCTCGCATTTACGCTGAGAACCCGCTGAGAGACTACGCACCCTCTCCTGGACTGCTGCAAAAAGTGGCATGGAAGGACGTTCCTGGCACTCGTATTGATACTTGGGTATTCACTGGAGTTCGTATTACTCCCAATTACGGTACGAAGCTCTATTCTTCCTCATCATATGTACTTCCCGGATCTTAAGTTGAGATCAGAGCCTATCTGGAGCTGTTCAGTTGTGTACTAACAACGTTTAGATCCCCTGATAGCGAAAGCGATGGTTCATTCTCCTTCCAGAGGCAAGGCAATCGCGTCGATGAGGGAACTTCTTACTCAGTCTACCATCAGCGGGCCACCCACTAACCTCGAATTCCTCGCCAACATATTGGACGATCCACGTTTCAAAGACGGTAATACTATGACCAGCTTTCTTACCGACTTCAAGTATACGCCTCATGCTATCGACGTCATCTCAGCTGGTGCATATACTTTAATCCAAGATCTACCCGGTAAGTTCTAAATGTATGCGAGGCGTGCGAAACGTATGCTGACTTCGTGCCTCCACCTCTGCAGGACGACCAACGGTTGGCAAAGGGGTGCCTCATTCTGGACCTATGGACCCAATAGCGTTCCAAATCGCAAATATGCTCGTCGGAAATCCACGGTCGAAAGAAGCTCTGGAACTTACGTTGAGTGGACCAGAACTGAGGTTTGTCGGTCCTGCTATCGTAGCTTTGTGTGGCGCTCCAATGGAGGCATCACTCGACGACAGGGAGTTTCCTATGTGGGAGAGCGTAAAGATCGAAGCTGGCCAAAAGCTTAAGATTAGTAAGACAACAGGTGGGGGATGTCGCTCTTACCTAGCAGTCTACGGAGGCTTTCCATCAGTGGCGGAGTACTTCGGCTCAAAGTCAACCTCGCCGCTTGTAGCGATCGGAGGCTATCAGGGTCGCGCACTTGCCCCGAGTGATCTACTGCAGATAACGGACAAGCTTCCAGACGATTTTAGTGGTGTTGCGCTTCCCGAAAGGCTGCGGCCGATCTATAAGTCAAGCTGGGAGATAACAGCGATGGTTGGACCCCATGACGAAGGCTACTTCGATCCAAAATTCATCGAGGAGATATACAGCACTGAGTGGAAGGTATCTCACAATGCATCGCGAAGTGGAATTCGTCTGGTTGGGCCAGTACCAAAATGGGCGCGTCAGGATGGCGGAGAGGGTGGTGCACATCCCAGCAACCTAGTGGAATACGGATATCCATTGGGTACCTTAAACTGGACCGGCGACGACCCATGCATCTTCCCTGTGGACTGTCCAAACTTTGGCGGCTTCACCAGCAGCACGACAGTCGTCAGAGCAGATTGGTGGAAACTTGGACAACTCAAAGCTGGTAATACCGTGAAGTATATTCGGGTTGGCCTTGAGGATGCGTTGAAGAAGAGAAAGAAGAACGATATATTCCTAGACTCAATCGCCCAAGCAATTAAGAGCGGCAGCGGATTCGACAGCATCGAGAAGTTGCAAGGTGCACACTGTAACTTCCACGAGGGTGATATCGGCAAGGCTATTGTGTGGGAGAAGGCGGGTAATGAGAGCACTCCACAAGTCAGGTATCGTCAAGGAGGCGATGATCATATCCTGATCGAATATGGCAACGAGAATTTCGATCTCAATCACCGCTGCCGCGTCACCGCCTTGGAAAACACATTGCATTCGGAATCCACTCCCGAAAGCCTTAAGTCCAACCTTTACAACACCGTTGGATGTTGTACCACGCTTCTTCTTCACTACAACGGCTCTAAACTCCCTCGTTCAGATCTCATCGCACATCTTCAGTCCATCGAATCCAACCTCGGCGATTTGAGGAGCACTAAAGTTCCTACACGCGTGTTCAAGCTTCCCATTTCATTCGAATCGAAACTCCAAGCCGAAGCAACTCAACGATACATGACGAATCAGCGACCGCACGCACCCTACCTACCCGATAACCTTGCTTTTGTGGCAAAGAACAGCGCATTTACACCACAACAATTGAAGGACATATATCTTACGGGTCAGTTCATGGCAGTAGTCGTCGGCTTCTTCTGCGGTAACACCGTCTCGCTTCCCGTAGACCCACGCCAGCGCCTGTCAGCCCCGAAGATGAACCCAAGCCGCGTCTTTACACCCGAAGGAACCGTGGGTTGGGCAGGTAGTTGCATGTCGATTTACCCAGTTGATTCTCCCGGCGGATACCAAATGACTGGTCGAACAGTACCATGCTGGGACTATTACTCCTACAAACCTGGTTTCGACAACAAACCCTGGATCTTCCGCGACTTCGACATCCTTACCTTCTACCAGGTCAGCGAACAGGAGCTTGACGATTTACTAGCCAAGTTCCGTGCGGGCAAGTACGAGTGGGAGTATGAGGAGGTCGAGTTCGACATGGCGCAGCACAACCAGCTTCTCGAGACCACGGATGCTGAGGTGAAAGAAATCAGGAGGAAGCAAGCTGTTGCGCAAGAAGAGATGACCAAAGCAGAGAATGAGAGTTTAGAGCGCTGGAGGAGGGAAAAGGCTGAGAGTCAGGTTGATGAGGGGACGGTGGAGAAACTGTTGGATGACCCGAAGATCGTAGGGGTCGAGGCGCCGGTCGATGCGAATGTGTGGAAGGTGGAGGTCAGTGAGGGCGATGAGATTGGAGATGAGAGCGTGGTAGGTAAAACAACATGCTTGTTCATCTGGCAATGCTAACATGACATAGATTGTTATTCTCGAAGCGATGAAGCTGGAGATTGCGATCAAGACACCGGATTCTGTGGCGAAGGCTGGCAAATTGAAGGTCGAGAAGGTGTTGGTGAAACCAGGAGATACTGTGGCGGCTGGAGGACATTTGGCTTTGCTACGGAGTACCTGATTGGGAAATGCGTTGCAGTGACTTTCTACTTATCCGTAATTACTCTGGTGTTTGATATTGCGACGTGCACTATGCTAACGCGCTTGCAAGGTGAAACGTAGCCATCATCTTGTTACGCTTATACGATTCATTGGCCTCTATTTACACCAAGTAGGATTTAAGCTGGTTAAAATTCTAGTTCTTTTACGTCGAGACAAGTTTTACAGCTAATCTCCTTCACTGGCTTCATATCTGCCCTGCCCCAATCACAGATGCTCGCAAGCTCGACGAACGACTTCTTGTCCAAGACAATCTGTTCCATGGCTTTCACAACGCCAAAGGCCAAGGTAGATTCACTCGTCGTTATCATACCCTCACCTTTAACCATGAAGCGCATATACTTATCGAGCAATGAGTAGCTGCTAGTCATGGTGGAAGCTCCGCTTTCCCCAATGCTGTCTGATCAGGTAGTCCGCTCGGTTGCTCTCCATGGCCTCCAAATCTACGTATTGGGGAACGAGCTCGAGTAAAACACGTGTTCGAAGGCGGTACTCGCCGATACGCAAAGGGCGTGCGGAGGGCGACGGTTGAACGCAGCTGAGATTGTGCAGGAACGGCGTAACTGTCATCCCTTAGGCAATGTTGCAGCACGGCATTGCGCTGCTGCATTCTGTTACTTGTTGAAGTTGTGCGGCTTCAGCTCTGACCGACGGTTCTGTGGGTGGAACTCGCATGGCAACGTGGATGAGCCGTTCTCTTTGGCATGCTTCCTTTGCACGCCGATCCTTCTGCTTCTGCATCCCTACGACAATGTCATCTTATCCAGCCGTTGCGCAGGCGTATTGTGAGGAGGTCGTAATGCAAAGACATCGCTCGCTAGCAGGAGAACGCCAACGGCCATAGGGTGAGCGAATGGCTTTCGGGTCTTGAACCAGGTGATACTCTCGGCTGTATCATTTCGCTGAAGATTTTTTGGTGCTCTAGGAACGTAGTGGACGTAGTAGGCATGCGGGGCACTAGCGACGGAGCATAACGACGACGAATGGTTGCGCACGAAACGGCAGTGGGAGACTGCGATGCTGATGTGTTGTTCAGTAGACGCGCGTCGGCCCAACGGAAGCGTTATTCAGTCGGTTGCAGTGATTTGTCGTTGTCATGAAATTGGTCGTTCATTGAGTGGTCGACGATGGTGTGCGTGTGGGTCTAAGCTCACCTAGCCGGAAGGGGCTTTGTCGTGTATTTACGTGACTGCCCCGCGCCCCTCCATCACACCTCCATCTTCACTTTGTATTAGAGAAAGTTTGAACCAACACCAACGCCATTCACTGTCGTTGCGATTTGCGTCGCAGCACTTTATACTGATCCACCAATAACAGCGCGCCACAAATATCGTACCAATCCGCATTGTCACCCGCCTCCCGAGGCCAGATCGCCGCTCAGTCAGTCAAGCACCCCAAATTGCGCCACAACGAGGTGTCCCTCCTAAGAACATCTTGGTGAGTGGATGCAGAGTCTGGTGCACGCACAGTCTGCAAGTTGTCTCGCCGGTCTGACCGCTACCGTTCCCCACCGCTTCCAGGCTGTTCTTGGACCTCAAATACGCGCGCACCGCACCCCAAAAGGACACCTTATCACCAGTAAATAGCGTTAATTTTTTTGACAAGTCAGGAATACCACGAAATTCTGCAGCAGGGACGCCTCTTGCTGGAAAGTGGACACTGTAAGCCTCGGATATCTTCTGGAGCATCACGAGGCTGACAGTGACGATCGCACATGCAGAGGGCTCGAGCACCAATTCTGTATTCAACGGCATACACCATTTACTGCGATGCCACTGGGCTTGATAGAATTGCAGAGCGATGGATATGTCAACATTCAATAAGGCAATGCTATTTTAATGAGCAAAGATGGAACACAAAAGGATGTGACGGTTGGCAGATGGGAGTTTAAAGCTGGAGATACGTTGTATTAGACGAACTGCGAGTACGAAATCTAGAAACCCGAAGTTAAACCGTAACAACATGAAGGATATAATCCTGTTCGGTCGATAACGGCCATGGTGTCGTTACGATCAGCTTGGCAATACAATCTTCGCCTCGCTCAGCCTGCGCACGCAACCCCCCCCCTCATCTCCGGCATTTCTTTTGCCAACTCCCGCAAAACTCCTGGTCTATCTGCAGTGAATTCGTAATAGCTGTAGTGGTTGTGCTCATCATATCTTTGGGGCTGGGGTTCGGTTCCGAAATGCTTGAACATTGCCACTATGAATCTCACAGCATGGTACGTGTTCCAAGGTTGTGTCTGTCCTTTTTCTGATGGATTTGGAATAGGCAGTGTCAAGAATGACCCCGGTTTGACATATCCACACGGAAGGTAGTAAGCGGCTTTTTCGGGCACCCGGGTTCGCTTACCTGGAGGATATGCTGCATCGTCCCTGAGAGGACGTTTTCCTTTCTCGACACCATCAGCAAGGACGCTCGGAAAATTGCCTGGCTCTGGACTAAACTCAAGGGTGCCAACTTCGATGGCTGGATGCCTGTGTTTGCCCGTGTTCTCAGTGATGCTAGATATCGAAGAACGTGTGACTCTGTGATTAAGATTCTTTCGCTGTTCTTGGTAACCGCCCGGCTCAATTGGTTCCTGCGTGTCTTCCCTCTCGTCGAGCTGCTGTTCGTGTGTAGCAGGGGCGCTCGGCGAACGTATATTTTCCCTGTGATCAAGGTTCTTATGCGGATTGACAGGCGTGGAATTGGATGTGACGGTGCTAGCTTGGCTGTGGTGCCTTTCCTTGTCGTCCTCATGAACAGGCTCCAAACTTTTGTCATTGCGATCTTGCCCATGGTCAGGGTCAGCCACAATGCTGAGCACTCGGAATCGGCATAATGGATATTGAAAATACAGCTGGGCCTTTGGCATCTCAGCAAGAAGCAAGGCTACTTCTTCTCCATACGCTCTGCTCAAGGCCCCAACCACCTCAGCGAGCTTCTTCGTGGCAACCTCTTTTGGGTCTCTTCTTCTCTTCGTTCGCTCATTCCACATTTTCTGTATTTTGTCATCTTTCTCCGACCAACGCTTCCATTTGGGCTCAGCGTTTTCCTTGCTTATGTTGATCTTTACGTCCTGCACGATCCTCTTTAATGACTCTGGCTCAGTTTCTTTCAAAAAGGGGTTATTGGATTTCACTTTGGAAGCGTGAAGATCCGCGAGTAGATGCCAAAGTATAAAGAGTGCCGACTCATCAGGCGTCATGGCATCAGGCGACCCCTCATCCTTCACTTTCTTCAACTTCTTCACCTTCAACAGTTGATTGATTCCAGATTTGGTCAGAGCTTCGAGGACCATTGCGCTAAGGATAAATGCAAAGTGAACAAATGCAGACGTTAGATGGTAGCGCAGAGGTTGAAGGCAGCGCAGAGATTAGATAGTTAGATGGCAGCGCAGAGGATGGATGACAGTGCAGAGGTTAGATGGCAGCGCAGAGGTCGAATGACAGTGTAGGATGAGACCCACCAAAATTACATGGGCCTATTGCTCGTTAAATCCACTTGTAGCTAGTTAGATGAGCTAATTAGTTCAGCGACTAAGTGATCCTAACAGGCAACGACATGAGCTTCTACAATCAACTAATCAAGCCCTAAGGATTCATGCAAGCTGCGCGGTCTGTGATGCGAGCACAAGAACGGCTAAATTGCAGCTTGGGCTGTCTCAAATGGGCTCATGGCGATCGCTCCATCCCGAGTGCGATGGCAATTTCAAAGCAACAACTCAGCCAATCGAGCAGGAAAGAATCGACCAGTTGCTCAACCATCGTTTAAGCGATTGATTGATATATATATATTGAAGTTTGCCAGATAGTTGAGCAAGCCATTCGCAGCGACAAATCCTCCTCTACGAACAAATCAATATTAATCAAAACTATCAAAAATCCGTACGTGATTTATCTCTGGAAATACTGACTACAACTTTGCTAAGGGATCCAAGCAGAAGATGTGTACCTGATTAACCTCCACAACAAAGTATACCGGATGCCCCCCATCCTGTGACACCACATCCACCAACCTGGTCAAATGTAAAGCCGCACTCCAGTCCGAAACGACCTGCGCAAACCCGGGAACGAGTACGTTGGCGGCAACCACTGTTCGTAATCAGTGTCGCAATCATCGGGACGAAGGCTTTTCTCAGCGCTAAAGAGAGCGCAACCTCTGCGGTTGGGCAGATGATTGCTTTGGTTAGCAGACGTTAAATATGTTAGATATATGGGTATCGAGATAATCCTTCATTTGTAGCACACTTATTGCACCAAGTTAACGCATCTTTCACATGGTACTTGTCGCAAAAAGATGTAGCATATTGACCGCATCAAGTACAAGTAGCATCCCCTTCCTTTCCCACAAAAGGATGGAGTAGACGAACATTGAATTAAACGTGCTTTATGTTGATTGTCATTTCTCTGATCATTTCTCTGATCATCTTAGCCGACTCAGCTTCTTGTCTCCAGCACAGTGCAATGATCTCTGCGAAGGGCACTTCACTCAGTTCCGGAAACACTCCATCCTCGTACAGTCTCTTCACCTGGTTTTCATCAGTCAGCTCTTCGTACGGCTCGTGCCCGGTGGCGATGAAGTAGATTGTCGAGCCCAAAGCGAATAGGTCCTCTTTGACCGTCGTCCCACCCAAGCGTGGCAGCCTGTATCTTACTCCAGGGGCGACCATGGCCTGCGAGCCATCCAAGGAAGATCCGCCAAAGTCACAGATCTTGAGACTGAGATCGATATCCAGCAGGAAATTGTGCGGCCCGACATCACTCTGAATAATGTTGTGCGAGTGTAGAAGCTCAACGCCCTCAGTGACCTCTCTCACCCACTGTTGCCTCTTGGATGGCGGTATCGCCTACCCATGCTTCCGAACGTACTCCTTGAGATTGCCATTAGGCATGTATTCCAGCGTCAAGACATGGCTGACAGGATCCCAGTGTTTGGATTGTACCA
This sequence comes from Alternaria gansuensis, assembly GCA_009289805.1. NCBI lineage: Eukaryota > Fungi > Ascomycota > Dothideomycetes > Pleosporales > Pleosporaceae > Alternaria > Alternaria gansuensis. The sequence goes on along the minus strand of WBOK01000314.1, from coordinate 36,034 downwards.
GTCGGGGATGTACTCCAAGTCTCTCATATATCTGCGCCTCAATTGCTATCTCTTCCCTGCAGTCTAATTCCGTCGGACGCCCCGTCCAAGCAGACTTGACCACATCTCCCGAATCAAGACGTTCTACAAGTCCCGTCACTCCCCCGCCCAGGAACTCGCCCTTCCCCTCGATAATATTGACGTCGCCGTTCAGTTCGTCTAGGCTCGTGTGATCGCAGGCTGCAAGTGCAAACGCATGTAAAAATTAGCTTACCAGTGGCAATGATGGAAAACTCTCTGAGGGAGCTCCATACCTGGCGAATCTGATGTTTTGAGGTCATTTCTTCGATGTGCAGTTAGTTTGTGGAAAATATAAGCGTAGGGCGGAAGATGGTGACTGGTGAATTTGATGCTGTATGAGCAATGGTTCATGGGACGCAAAGTCGAAAGCGGACCGCAGCTTAGTGTGTGTCAGTGCGGTGCAATACAGTACAGACAATGAAACGACACGTTGCTGTTTACAGACTAGGCAAACGGAGCTAAACACAATTCTGTGCTAGTACACAGTGGGGTGCGCTAGAATACCACGCTAAGTCGGAAAGGTCGTGAACCCCTTCTTTTCGATCGCCCACTACACTTGTTTAAGCTTATGCCTAGGTAGTAATCCATGTTAAGGTCCACATGGTGCGGGGAAAGGGGCATTCTGCACGCATCTAGCTCAAACCTACAACCTAGTACACTATTCCGTTGGTGGCAGTCTTCGCAGTTAGATACGGAAGAACCACAACACACCACTCGCAGTCACGATCCAGGACAAACTTAACAATCAAGGCTTTCTAACTTCAGAAGAGTTCGTAAAATTCTTGTTCGAACTGCATTAAAGACAAGTATTGCTTTCGTACACCCACAATTAAATTGATTCCGTTCATGTCGCACGGTCGAAGACGCACTAGCACAAAAACCACACTAGGTAGGTATTCTGGTTGATGAATTCCCACGAAGCATAGAGCAACTGAACTCCTGGATCGTGTGGCCATTCTCCAAAGGTCTGCCCATCACAGGCGCGCCTAATGCCAATGCAAACCAGATATCGTATTGTCGTTACGCGTCAGCAAGCTGAGCGCTAAAGCTAGATATTTAGCTCGAGCCAGGGGTAGCAACGATAGTGATGAGAAGTTTGAGCGACGGTTCGCTGAGTTTGAACGAGAAACCATACCTGTGGAAGAATCTTATCGTCAGCGCGGCATCTTGATCGATGTAAATATCAAACACATTGTGAGCAGCCGAACACTAAAGCCTCCATCCAGATCGACGTAAATGTATCGAAGGAAGAAATTATTACCGAGATGACAAGGAACATTGGTGAAAGCGAGCTCTGGCAGAAGCTTATAGTCGAAAGACGTATGGACACTCACTTTCTCGATCTGTAGTAAAGTAAGCACAGTGTACGTTCTTGATTGCTAGGCCATAAGCTGAGCTCACATCATTCAGTTGTGTGTGCGCGCTTACTAAGTCCTACTGACACACTCACAGTGCTTATATTAACGTAGTAGTTTTTATCGGTCGAGTAAATCGTAAAAAGGTAGAGAAGAAGCCAGCAATATAATGAAGCAAATAATCTTGCTCTTGTTCAGACGTGGCAAGTGCAAACAAGCGGTTTGAGAGCAGGAACTAGAATAACGAGGGTGAAAACGGTACATTCGTACTACTTCTAAAGTATATATGTAAATCCATCAGACCTATGCCAGTCATCAAGCATCGTGGAAAGGTAAAGTTCGTCTCGTGTATATCAGATTCCACTATTTTCCGTCTTTTGATCAAAGCTGCACACTAAAATCGTTAGCAAATATAATTTGGAGAAAGCAACCTACTACCTAATGATCTAGACTAGACTGACTTGACCATATGAGCTTAGTCTCGGGACTTACGTTGAAGTCGTTATGGCTAACGGAGTTGCCGGTTCCGTTTCTGTGACCGACTTAGTTGTTGTTCTAGGAAGTATAACGTTAGTCAAAATTTTTGATGAAAAGAGCGGGAGAAAAGCTTACACCATTGCCCTGGCCGTTGCTGTTGCTGTTGTTGAGGAACCTGTTTCCGCTGCCGGCAGCGGCACCAGTAACGGAGCCAGAGGTAGTGGAGAGTGTGTCGACAACACCGCTGACGGTGCCAGTGACACCGCTGAGGAGGTTGCTCTGGCGCTTCAAGAGGCCGCTGGTGAGGCCTCCAGTGGCACCTGTCACTGGCTTGGTGGCATCAGTCACTGGCTTGGTGGCATCAGTCACTGGCTTGGTGGCATCAGTCACTGGCTTGGTGGCGCCAGTGACTGGACTGAGGGTACCAGTGGCGCCGGAATTGGCACCGTTATTTTGGAGAGCGCCAGTGACCTGACCAAGAAGGGAGATGAGTTGGCCCTGGTTCAGCTTGCCGAGGTCAAGGTTGTCGGTGAGGCCGCGTCCAATGAGGCCGTTGAGGGCGGGGATGCCGTTGGTAAGGCCGACATTGACACCGTTGAGAAGACCACCCTCGCCGTCAGTGAGGCCACTGGCAATGGGTCCAGCAACCTGGACACCCTCGACGGAGTCAAGGAGACCACGCTTAGAGTTACCTAAGATTCTACCGAGGGGCCTGAGGTTGAAGGCGTTGCCATTGTCCTGGCCGTTCTTGTTGCCGTTGCCGGTGATCAGGTTGTTACTGCCAACACTGGGGTTGGTGGCAGAGCCGGCAGTGCTAGTGAGACTACCAATGAGGCCAGAGAGAGCAGCAGTCTGGGGAGTAGGGGCTGCGAGAACCGAGGCGAAGAGCGCAAAGATGGAGACGGCGACGGTGGAACGCATGTTGATGATTTCTGGTATGCTCGAAGACGAAAGAACCGGTATTAGAAGTCTCAAGTGAAGTGAGAGATTGGTAAAGAATGAAAGTGAGTGTGGCGTGAAGTTGGATGAAGATTCTTTGGTAGACCGCAGGTTCGTTTATATGTCTACTTGGAAGCTCACCACTTTGATACACCGATTTTAGTTTGTCTGATAGATTGAAATTCTTACTGTATGCTAAAGCCCTAGGCAATCTATAGCCGTCATGGTGGGTCGAGACATCCTACACCAGGCTACGCCATGGCGAGGAAGCTGGGACTACAGCTTGTCTAGTCAAGTTCCACGCATTGTCGATCTTCATACACCGGTTGGTCGATTCTGCCGTTCCCACTGAGGCTCTTGTACGTCGGCCACCGCGAAAGCTTATTGACCTTCGTGAGGAGTAAGATTTGATGTTCTGGGGTATTCCACACGTACTAGGATAAAGGGGAGTTATAGACTTATCTTTAGCGCTCATCTTTGTGTGGATCCCGGCCGTCAAGCTTCCGGATCACTGTTTGGGGGCTCGAGCAAGTCGGTTCAGGCCACAGACGTCAATATAAGTCTTGGTTTTCGTGGGGGACTTGATACGGGGCGAGGAGTTTTCGCCACAGTCGACGCTGCGTAAGTTTGTAATGACTGTGCGTAGGTTCCTGTCTCATTAAGAATCTTCGATTTAGGCATACACGGTGTTGCGAGACTTATAGCTCAAATGTCTTCCCGTACTGCAGTCCTCAGTATGACCCCACGTGTGCCTGTACTGCGAGGCTGCTCCCCTGACGATCTGCGTATCTCGGGAGATGCACTTCAAGGCGTCGATCTTGCGTTTTCGGAAGACATGCTTCGACGTCATCGGCAGTTTCTGTTTAGCATGTCGAGGGCCCAACCAAACTCGGACTTCGTGATCTACGCTTCTAACTGAACAGGGTGGATCTGCCTCAATAACTTGCATCTAGCCCGAGCCGCAACGCTGTTAGAATGCGATTCAGTTCGCCAACATCCCACTTTGCGGCTTCCCGGTCTTCGGTGCAAACGGATTCACATGTCTTCCAAAGAAAGCGCCGGTGGACGTCTACCTTTCCGCCTTGTTACTGAAAACTTCGCCTCTTTCTCCCGAACTACCTGTATCTTCGTCGATGATCGCTAGCCGCCCAAGCCTTAGTAGGGCTAATACCTCACTCTCTAACCTGGACGCCTGATCATCTAGCAAACACTCCAAAACAACGGGTCAGGGAAGAGCTGTGCTATCGTGCACGGAAACCATACTCCCGGGAGTTGCGCATCTAGATGGCAATGCTCGCCCTGCATCAGCCCCTAATGATGTCGTGACTCCTTTACAGATATTTAAAGTTGCGGAATTTGCCACGATGAAATTGAGGGTTGGACTGCTACAGGTGTAGCTGTTCCATGAAACACCCCAGGCGCACCGCCCGTGACGGAGGCGGTCAGTGCTTCAGCGTGCTAACCAAGTTTCACCATTCGCCCAGCCCCACCACCCAACTGAGCCACCTGAACACTAATACAGCCCTGCAACTTAAGGCTAAGCTGGGCCACCTAGTGGTGGGCCAACTAAGAGGTGGGCCACTTCCTCACTAAAATAGTCCCTGCACGTAGCCGTACACCTCGTTATCTAGTGTAAGGCAGACTTCACGTATAGAAAGGCAGCTAGTTGAAAAATAGCTTGGATTTAGAGTAGAGAACAGCAGACGCAGAGCCTAGAAGAGGCAGAGCGTGCAGGCAACTATATAGTAAAGGAAGAAGAGCTAGTGCTCGCTTAGTAGGCGGCGGGCGCTAAGCCTAGTGCTATACTTAGCTAGTACTAGTATCTGCTTAGTAGTAAGATAAGTCTTTAAACCTAGCTGTATACTTTAAAGTATAAAACCAACGTTTAAGTCTATAACAGAGAGAAAGAGAGTTAATAACATAAAGATAATTTTTTTTTAAAGGCTTTATAGATGGTTAACCAAAGAAAAACAAATTAAAAAAATTATTGTTTTTGAAGATTTATATCTCTACAACTAGAAGAGCTATACCAAAAAGAGTTCGTGATTTGGAAAGCCAAGAACTTCCTCTTTAAGATAGGCAGCTTAGTAACCACGACCGCCTCTGCAATTCCGCTCAAATTAAGAGAAAAAAAAAGTCAAAATTAATCTTAGTATAACTTTTTTTTGAACATATAAAAATCGCTAATAAAAAACTATGTTCAATAAGGTTACGTAAGCATTACGTAAGCAGGCTCTAGAGAGTAGTATCTTATTTACTTCAAGTATAATCAGAGGGTATAAAAAATAGAGATTGTTTATATAAGCCGCTATTTACGTAATTCATCGGTAAGCTCATAGTATATTAAGTCTATCTATTTATCCTAACTTAATCTTCCCATAGCCTCCCGTTTATAGCTTAAAATTCATCTTAATCAAGATCGTAAGTTAATACACTATATATATTTCATAAGCTTATTACCTTAAATAGTAATTTACTAAACAATCTTTCAAATAGTCTTAGAAAATGATTTAAGTTAAATTATATTAAAAAATTCGCTATTTTAGTTACTTTTACGCTTAAACTAAGCTGTTTAACAAATATTTTTAACAAAGTTCAAACGTTACTTAATATTTATCGTATTAAAAGATTAAAAGATAAAATTAAAAATCTAAAAAAGTAAAATAGTCCTTAACTTATTATTAAAAGCTTACAGAACTTAGTAAAAGAGTATGTCTATTATGTAAGGACTTTTTAGAAAAGGTCACCATTGAATAAAAAAAAAACTTATAATTATTCATTTTATGCTAAGTAACAACTTTAAAAAATTTAAGATATAGACTTATATTAAGTGTTTTGTTAATATAGGTTTACAATCTAATACTGTTATAGTGCTAAAATAATAAGCTGTTTAATGTAATAAAATAACAATATTGAAAAGAATTAGTTTTTAATAAAAGTATCTAATAGTTATACTTTATAATAGCTGTAGTGTTATTTTGCTATTAGGGAAGCGATAGGCAAGCTTACTAAGTATTAGTAAGCTATCACATCTCTTTATCCAAATAAATCTCAAAATTAAACCTTTTATTATAACATGAAAGTTTATTATAGTACTACTTTTAAACTCTGACACAAAAGAGATAAACTTTGGTTTTATTATAATATCTATTTCTTAGCAATCTTTATACATTTGAGGAAAAACAGTTATATTAAACTAATTGGCTTCGGCCTTTTAAGATAACCATTTAATGTAATTATACATTTTAAAGACACCTTTTTAGTAAAAAAAGATTTATTACTAACAACAGGTATCTAGGCTTATGCCCCCTTATTCAGCATTGCCGGCACGCAATTAGTATGTCGCTCTAGCATATTTAGACAGAAACGAAGATGCGTAATATTCCTCTAACTAACTCTCTTAACTAATAACTATTTACTACTAACTATTTACTGCTAACTGCAACTTTTATTATCCTGTTGCTATCTTAGCAGTATTGTAGGTGCGGCGTTTAGTACTTATTCTTAGATATAAATAAATAATAATAGCATTACTAGTTATACACAGCTTTTTTATTCTTAAAAGCGTCTTATAAAATTCTTCTACTTATTAGATTACTCTAGCTACTTAATAGCTATTTTAATACGCCTTTGCTTCTTACAAAGCTACTCTTAAGTCTCTTTACTAAAGTTATATTTGCGCAAGAAGAGATTGCTAAAGTAATATACTTTTACTAAACTTAAACAATTAATATACGCAGTGTATCTAGTGTACTAGCTAACTAGCCTTTTATAGTCCTTGTTATAACCTTAATATTTATAATACTAAATACAAAGATATTTTAACTATAGTTATATTCTAACTTTAATACTAACTTCATTACTATAAGAACTTTTACTACTAGCTCTTTTTTAACTAACAAAGGTAGCCGCTAAATAATAGTAAACGTTAGCTTTATAATTTATTACTATAGCTTCTAGTATAGTAACTTTGTAAAGTCTAACTTTACTTGATATAAGCTATTAGTCTGACATCTATGATACCAGACGCATCAATGAGGTGTTGATAAATGACAGAATTCGACCTCTGCGTCCACCTAATTACTATAGGAGCTACCGCCGACAGCTCCTCTTTAACCAACCGGGGAGGCCACTTAACAAAAGTAAACGCAGGCTTTATAATTTACTACTTTAGCTTCTTGTATAGTAACCTAGTAAGGTCTTACTTTATTTAATATAAGCTATTAGTCTTTGTATTAAATAAAAAAAAATAGTCTAAGTATTATATTGTTTGTATATAAGTTGTTTGTATATAGTACTATGTAGTGTAAGAAATCCTAAAAGTAAAAAGTAGTAAGTAGAGAGCTTTTATAAAGTATTATAGGCTCCTGCTGCAGTAACGTACGTGTTCTTACTCTCTTTTACCTCCTCTACCTCTATTGCAATCTTGTTGCTAGCTATAAGCTAGCAATTACTGTTAAACACGTTTTAATTAGTATTGTTTTTTAGTACCTTTAGTAAATTTTTTAACTCTAACTTTGCTTAGTAGTCTAAGCTTTTCTACTCTAAGCGCTTAGCGCGTAGACCTTATCTACTTACTGTATAAATTTTGTTAACTATACACAATCTTTTTTTGACTTTTGCGACTAATTAGTAGAGGGCAGCTGCTTTTCACTTTTTTAAAAAACCTATTTTAACTATAATAACAACCACCACCTTTAATACCTTAAAAATAAATAAGCTATTAGTCTTTGTGTTAATGTTACAAGTAATAGGAAGGATTCTCTCCTTGACGTACGGGCGAGGGTTGAAGGACAACCAGCCACTACGCCAGAAGGCAATAATCCGCGCGGAGCGCCGATCACGTGATAACCATCCCGCCAAGAAGGACCATCCCGCTAAGGGAGAGATGTCATGAGGATAAGGGATAGCCGCCATCACAACCATCCCACAGAAGGCCGTATCTAAAGGATAGCAGTAATAGCATAGGACAAAGGCAATAGGTATTAGAATGTAATAAATCTTATTATTACACTTATTATAGTTAACTTAAATAGTTTATCTTTTACACAGATTATTAACTAGTTATTTTATTGTTTATAGAATTAGTATTATTTACCTTTAGTTAACATTAATAACTCTTTTCCACTTAAAATCACTCCTATAATACCTCATGGATTACCGCTTTAGTCTACCTCGCCTTAATACGGACCGAGCCTAGAGAAGTATAGCCGAACCCCGTGTATCAATTAAACAAGAAAAAAAACAGTCTAAGTATTATATTATTTGTATATAAGTTTTTTATATGTAGTACTATGTAGTATAAGAACTTCTAAAAGTAAAAAGCAGCAGGCAAGAAGCTTTTATAAAGAAGTATTATAGGCTCCTGCTGCAGTAACGTACGTATTCTTACTCTCCTCCTCTATCTCTATCGCAATCTTGTTGCTAGCTATAAGCTAGTAATTGCTGTTAAGCACGTGTTAATTAGTATTGTTTTTTAGCACTTTAAGCAAATTTTTTTAACTTTAATTTTTGCTTAGTAGTCTAAGCTTTTCTGCTCTAAGCGCTTAGCGCGTGGACCTTATCTACTTACTGTTCAAATCTTATTAACTACACACAATTTTTTTTTTGAATTTTACGTCTAATTAGTAGAGGGTAGCTGCTTTTCACTTTTTTAGAAACCCCATTTTGAATACAACAACAACCACCACCTTTAACACCTTAAAAATATGAATACTAAATTAAGTTTGAATTTTTTTTCTCATAATTTGGGCGGGATTGCAGGGCAACCGTGCTGACTAAGCAGCTTACTAAGCAGCCTCTCTCAAAGAGGAAGTTTCTGGCTTTTTAAATTATTAATTATTTTTGGTATAGCCCTTCTAGTAACAGAGACATAAGTCTTTGAAAACAATCACTTTTTTAATTCCTTTTTTTTGTCACCCCTCTGTATTCGTATAACGTGTTTTATAAGCGAATAGCCCGCCTAAGCATATAGCCTACACTCTACTAGCGCGCTATCGTTAACACGTTATTATAGACTTTTCTAACAGTTAATAAACTATGATAATCTACTAACTTGATTATCAGAATTGATACTATTACTTGCACTATCTATCTCAACTGCGCAAATATAAGCGTTATATTTAGTCTACTTGCAACGCCTACACTACCTTTCTTCTTACACTCTCTTTAACGCACTTTTACTATTACTATAACTACTACCTACTTGTTTAGCTAATACTTCTTGTATTTCGCTTAAAGTAAGAGTTTTTATTTATTTATATATTACTCTTTACAGCTCTTACGCTTATTTAACTTATTAAGAGCTGCTTAAAGAGTAGTCATTTTCTTTATTAAAAGCACTATTTTATGTACTATTTGCTAAGCCTCTTTATTTAACTACGTAACTTAATTAGTGTCGCATATATAACCTACTATCCTTAAGGCCTAAGGCGCCCTTAAGCATTGGGCCTAGGCGCCTGTTAGCTTACGCGCTAGGCTCACGCTAGTTAACTGCACATTAGGATATTTACTCTAAGCTTAAAAGCTTACCCTTAAGCTCTATAAGATACGTGTTAAACTTAAAGCTAATACCTTCACGTTCTATAGTAGCCTTTTCAGGTTAGGATTATCTCCTTTGTATATATAAAACGCGTCTTAGACGCAGGTAGAAAGGTAGAATTAGTATTAGTTCTTTTTTAACTACTATTACTAGATTTAATTTTTTATAGTAATAAGCCTAGCAATTTAAAATGTAGTTTAGATTCTCTTCACAAAATCTAAAGTACGCCAGTAGTAGTTTAGACTTTTTGATTTATTTGAACACATTTCTTAACTTAATAACCATTGAAACGTACTATAATAGCAAGCGACGTAGTATAAATTACTAACTTAACGCGCCTCATAAGCTACGCTAGCTAAACTTATTAGTATACCTAACTAAAGTTTAATGCTAAATTTAAAAAAGTCTAAAAATATAGAGGATTAGAGGCTATTATAACTAATAATATATTAACAAAGCTGCCTCTAAAGCCTTTAGCGTCTATAAAGATCTTTTCTAAGAAAAATCATAACGCTAATAACAAAAACCTTAACAAATATTAAATGAAGTATGTAAACTAGACTATAAACACGCGCGCTTGATAGCATATTTAGAATTAGGTTTACGTAACTATTAATAAGTAATTACGAGCTCTAATTATAATTAGACTTGTAGAGAGTGCTAGTTAAACTCTAAATAAGCTTAATAAGTAATTAAAAATAGAACCAGCTCTAATAAACGCTATTTACTAAATGGTAGTACACTAAGAGTACTATGTAGGCCTTAAAAAGGCAAAGCTTGTTACTATAAAACTATAAGCTTAGTGCAACAAGTAGTAAATAAGCTAACTAAAAGCTGAAAGGCTAAAATTTTTAATGTAAATAGCGCGCTTAATGTATTCAACTGTCTAGACGCTGTAAGAGCTAAATACACTCCTAACTAGGCTAGTACTATAAAGACTTTTTCCTAGTAATATTGAATACTTAGCACTAAACATCTTAACCATAACTAAACTAGTAAAATATTTGTCGCAGTATATGTATCCTATAGCCAGAGTACGATTCATCGATCGGTTGGTATTTTGTTTCCGATAGTATTTTTAAGAATACTTTACTAGTGCTTAAATAACTAACAAAGCTTAAGAGTAAGCTTTTTAAAAGCTAACACTACTTTAAGAAACTTGAAACTTTGTCTACTAGAATAAGGCACTAAAGGCGTAGGCTAGAAATACAGCTACAATTGCCTATATTACGATAGCAAATATAGTAAGTATTTCTAGAATTTTATAAAATACTATACGCTTTTAGCACCAATTAAAGCCTGCTTAAAAGTTAACTATAGTGTTAGTAAAAAAATTTAGAAAATTGAGAAACGCTTATACACTAATTGTTGCGGATTCAATCTCCAAGGTTTATAACCTATTAGAGATTGAGGAGGTAGCGGAAGTAGAACAATAAGGATAAGAGAATAAAATATAGAGACTAGGGGAAGAGAGTAGATTTAGTCTTATTATTGTACTATACAACTGCTTAATTGTATGTTGTAATTCTTTTAATTAAACACTCTTCTTAACTCTCTTAGTTTCTGACTACAAGCTAAACTACAGTCTATATATACTTATTACTTGCATTCTAGAAATATTTATACTTACGTAATTGCTTGCGTAGTAGATTATGCAATATCTTGCAATCTTATGTAATCTCACGTAATAGATTGCGTAATTGTTGTAGATTGATTGATAACAATGATAAGTAGTACTAGTGGCGTAATAGCTTCTAGTAATCAATTGATCGTAGGTTGATTGTGGGTTCCAGGTGTGATTTTGAGCACCTAGATGCTGTGGAGAAATAGCTGAGTAGCTTGATCTCTAACACGCCCTCTTAACATAGGAAGCTGTGTTGCTAGTGATTTAAGATATATGAACTAGATTTGCACCTAGTAAAAAAATTCTAATGTTGTTAGAACTTGTAGCCTTTGTAAGACTTTCTACTAGTAAGCAGCTTGTATTCTAATATACTAGCTTAATTTGTTCTGCTTCTACCTTCTTGCGTATGAAGTAGTATTGTATTTTAATTTGCTTTATTCTAGCGTAGTAGGCAGAGTTTCTTAATAGTTGTATTGCGCTTTAGCTGTTAAAGTAAATTGTAGCAGCTTCTGTTAATTTGTGGGAGCTGAGAAGGAACAATTGCTTGATCACCAAAGTGGAAAATGAGTGTATTGATCAACTAAGTGCCACAACAAAGAGTCTAAAATAACCACTAAAGAGACATAAGACGATCTGGCCCGTTTATATAGACGCTAGCGGGGCCGTCACGTGAACAGCTTATAGGATTACCTAATCAACAGGGTGATCTGCGTGTCAATCCTTTAACACACACCCTAGGTTAGTAAAAATCTATTCATGTAAGCTGTAAGTAAAGAGTTAATCCTTACTATGTTAATATTATTAATTAAGAGGTCCTCTTATAACTTGAGCCCTACTGCTTAATCTTTTAATATCTGTTGTAATATTGTAATGTTGTTTTAATTAAGCAAGCAGCTTAGTTCTATTATAATATTAAAATCTTAGATAGACTTTTAAAATTACGTAATTAGTCTGTACACAATTAATACAAATGCTAATTGCATATATTACCTTGCTAAAAACTTTAACCTTACTATAATATTAATGAATAAGTCTTCTTAATTTTTAATGTACCTCTATTACAATTAATATAGTATACTTTGTTGCCTTACTATTCTTTTACTAATTAGCTGCTAATCTTTCTAGTATAGTCTGTCTTTAATAGCAACAAGTGTAAGTATTGCTTAAAAAGCCTACGCTAGCAACGCAAAAATAGTGCTAAGTATAAGTATTATAGGTGTTAAAGCCTGTTTAACATTAAAATTTAGTAAGCAGCTAATTTTTAGAATAGTAAAAGTTTTTTACCTTTACTTTCTTATCTACATATGTTCTATAAGACTCTTAGTAGCTTAGCTTAGAGACTAATCAACTTGTCTATTAAAGAAACTCTGCTGTTAAGCCTTTATTTAGATTTTAATTAAACTAAGAGTCTTGTATTCGTGGCGATGCGGAGGTGCGAAGGTTTTGGTGTTCTGATTAGTCAGACCCAACTGTCAGCATTTTTACCAGCCTACTAAGAGCCTAACTAAGAAATTAAGCTAGCGTAAAAGCAAGACTGTTTAAGAGCCTATTTAAAAGTTAAAGTAAATTACTACTTAAGCAACATTAAGAGACTAGTAACACAACAATAGCAATAGCCTATATATACTTATTAAGCTATCTATAAGGCGTGATGCGCTTTTTTCTACTTAAAAAAAAGTGCCTACAAGCTCTTTAAAAATTATTACTAATCTATTATATTTTTATATTTTTCTATATAAGCGCTGTATAAAAAGGATGCTTAACAGTTTATACGCTAAGCGCTGCTTTATTTAAGTTTAGTCTAATAGTTAAGGTAGCACTTGCTATAGCAGTTACTTATTTTATATATACTATACTATTAACAATTATCTTACTTATTGTTTTATAGCTATATATAAAAATACAAAAGTAAGTTTTTAATTATTTAAGCTTCTTGCTTAGGTTACTAACTAGTTTTTAGATATAGAGCAATAATAAGTACTAAGTTAATAACTATAAGCTACTTAGCAACATTATTGCTTACTGTAAAGAAAGTAATAGTAGTATTATTTTTACTAAAAAGCCTTTTGCGTAAAAGCTTCTAGTTAAAAATTGCTATGCTTATAATATATTGTCTTATAGTGTGCCGGTGCATAGGGTGATACCTAACTGCACACTAGGTTAGTGCTTAACCACCTAATCCTAAGGTATATAACCTGTTCTGTATCTCACGGAACAGGGGGACTAACTATTATTTGTGTACTCTACAGCTAAGCTCCTGTACTGTACTATAGAATAAGCTTCTTCTTCTACTAATAGTCTTTATACTTAACCTATAATAAGATTATTATCTTACTAACCTTATTCTTGCATAATTTAACTACTAGTACTCTCCTGCTCTTATAGCAGTATGTCTTTATACACTTTAACACCTGTATAAATAGCAAAGCCTATAAAGATATACTCTACTACTTAGTGCATAAAGGAACTAGTGCATAATTATTATAAGAAAAACTTCACAACTTTACTAACTACTAGAATTTTTAAGATTACTACTAGATATAATTTTAGAGAGTTAGCACTATCTCCTACTATAGACTATATTAAGGACTTTGTTACCTAAGTCAGCACTAACAACAACTAAGAGAAAAATAAAAATTTACTAAGAAAATAAATATGCGTTAAGAAATGCTAATTTAAAGTCTATCTAGTAAAATAGAGGTAGCAAACTTTTAAGTAAAATAGAGGCAGTCTTATATAAATTTAAACGCTAATCTAAAATCTACCTAGTAAAATAAAGGTAGTAACTTATCTAATAAAATAGAAATAGGCTTACATGCGTTAATAATAAAGAGCAAAAGTTTTATTTAGTAATAATAAAAATAAGATTAGAAGCTTACAACTAAATATATTTAAAACACTAATTTGAAGTATTTATTTAGCGAAATAGAGATATTACTAATAATTAAGATAGTATAACTATGAATTAGAGCCTACTTAGCAAGAATTAAAGTATAAAAAAGGCAAAAATCTATATACTTACTTTTAATTAAGCACTTACTATAAAGACTTTAAAAAGAAATATTTTGTTATTTTAAAGAACTAAACTTTGTCTACTATATTAACAACTAACTACTAACAACTATCTAAATAAAGAACTTTTATAAGTTCTACTATACTATAAATATTAAAAAAAGATTAAAAGTTAAGTTAAGAATAGGAAGGTAAAACACTTTTTTCTACTAGGCCTATAACTGCTAGTCCTAAGTTACTATTAACACTATTAAGCTTAGTTATTAATACTATAACTACACCTATGCACAACTTAGTATTGTCTATAGTTTAACTAAAATATAGTACCTTAGTCTTTACTAAGAAGAGTATTATAAAATTCCTAAAAGACTTTAACTAATAAGCTAATAATAAGGGTATTCATAATACTATAACAGTCACTGTTCTACTAGAGTATCTTTATAATAGAGATTCATTGCTTTTTTATATTTTAAAACATTTACTAGAATATATAGAAGGAAATTAGTTTAAGTTACAAGCAAATATAAAAGAGTAGTAGAAAAACAAAGATACTACTATTAAAATAGCTAAACGCTTTTACTTTTAAGCTTGCTATTATAAATATATATAAAACTAGCTAGGCCTAGTAAAGTACTATACTTATTTTACTTTTATTACTAATGCTTATATTAAGAACAAGCAAATTTTTTAAGAAAAAGAAAGTTTTTTCGTTTCAAAGTTTACTACAAATAGACAAAGAAGTAGTTATGTACTATATACTTACTACTCTTAATAGTAATAATTTGAATACGTATAAACTAAATTTAATTTTCTTTTTTAAATTCTACTACAAGAAAATAACAACTTTAAACAGGATTTATTAGCTAAAATAAAAAAGCGTAAATATAGAGATGCGCTAGATTATGCTATCTAACTAGCATACAACTTTTACACCTAAAACAGTAAGAAAAGTAACAGTTAAAATCAGTAAACTATATAAGATGATAAGTATACCAGTAAATATTAACTTAAAGGTAGAGAACTTTATTAAGTTTCTAGGCAACCTAAAACTTAAACTATTATCTATTAATATGCTTATAGCTTATTTTACAACAAAGAAGCTCTTTAAAAAAACTCTTTAATTCTATAAATCTCATTATACAAGCAATAAATGCTAAAATTCTAAGTAAGAATAAGAATAATATTTTCTTTATTACTAATATAGAAAAAGGACTTCTAATAAGATAAGTATAGTATACTTAAATAATATAAGAGTAAATACTTTTTATTATATATATAATGTTGTAGGACACATACTTAAGGATTATAAGCTTTACTACGCCCTAAAGTAGATAGGATAAGTTTATTTTAACTGAAATATTATAGCTAAGAAAGGAACTTACTAGTTTAGGCTACTATATAAATGTCTAGAGAAAATTCTAGAATAGCTGCTATCTACCTAAGTCTTGTTATAGTTAAAGGCAAAGATTTAAGAATTCTGCAATATTACTAACAACATACTTCATTAGCTAGTCTATAGTATAATATCTATAAAGTTTATAAGTAGAGACTCTTATCTAGGCTTAAAGTATGAGAGTAAAGCCTCTAGCTTAGCAAATATAACAACTAGCTTAATAAACTAAGGTTACTATAATAATGTTCTCTAGTAGTTCTAATAGTTTTAAAAATAGCTATATAATCTTGCTATAGACAAATATGTTTATAAGCTTGATAATATTAATACTACTAACATTATATAAGGCGGCAGATAAAACGAATTATATAATATCTCTAAGTTAAATGCTACTACACGCTTAAAGAGAATAAGCCTTTCTTTTTACTAAGATATTAATTATGTCTAAGATAAAAGAATAAAGAAATAAAGAAAGCTAAGCAAAAATATAAGCATCTAAAATAATGATTAGATAATTTAAAGTAATACTCCAATCTTTAACTTATAGCTTATAAACATACAGTTTCTAAAAAAAGAAAATATAAAGTAAAATACTTTTTATAAGTTAGCTTTATAATATACTATTTTTGATAATTAGGCTACTGCAGTTACCCTAGCAAAATACCAACATATTAGCTAATTTAAAGCATCTACTATAAGAGTAGAAAAAAAGGCTATAAAGTTTATAAATAGGCTTCTTAATCTTAAGTTATAAAAGATAATATAAAATTAGCTAAACTGTATTATAACTGCTCTACTTAAATATAAAGTGTAAAGAGTTACTATATCTAACCTTACAAAGTAAAATAACATTTAGAAACAACTGCGCAACTTTTTAAATAATAATATTAGTATTATAGATAGCTTTAGAACGCTTAACGTTATATCTAGTAAAGAAATTGTAGAATCTGGATATAATTTAGCGTACTTAAATTTAGTTTAGCTACTAATTAGCTAAAATAGCGCATAGGCTAAGAGCACCTTACTAATAGAACTTTTTGAATTGCATTTAATATTGCAAGCCTCTATTATAATACAATATACATATATTGATTAAATAATTAAATATAATATAAAGTATATATAAAAAGTAATTTTTAAGTTAATAAGCTAGACAATATACTTAGTAAAGAAGTTTGAAAAGTCTAGTAAAGAAATAAACAAGTCTTTACTTAAATAAACTACTAAAATGCTAAGTTATTATTAATAGTTACTTCTTAAAGTGCTTAATTAACACTAAAGCATAAATAAATATTCTAAGACTTAGTGCTGCATAGGCATTAGAGATACTATATAAAATAATAGAACACAGACTAGGATAGCTATCTCTTAGTATTACTTTAGCTAATAAAACTTATAATTTATTTATTAAGATAGTATTTAATATACTTATACAAATAAGGATAGTTACTATTAAAACTATATTTAAAACTATTGCTAATATTACTAAATTTATAATCTTAAGAGAACCTTAGTGCGTATATGTAAAGATAGCAATATAGTATAATACGTTTAGACAAATTATATACTACGTCCCTTTTAAAAATAGTACTAAGAACGCAGTCTTTGTTTTATTTAATCTATTACTAAGCTACCCTGCGTAGATCATTAGAAATAAAGCTTCTAACAACAATTTAGATAAAAAGATAGTAGGTAATATATAAGTACACGCAATTACTAACACAATAAATAATAAGCTATAAGTAGCTATAGTAAAGTATATACAGAAAGCTGCATAGTTAGATCTAACAGCTAAATTTAGCAGTTTTAACTTACTATACACAAACAATAATAAGCATAACTGAATAGTCTAAATAAACTAAGTTTTTACACACGTAGTTAGACAATTAAAAAACTCCAGAAAAGACTATAGTCTTAGTAAATTTTAATTATATATAAGCTTAACTAGCAACAATTGTAAAAAAACTGCTTAATAACTTCTAATAGCACTATAATTTCTACATTATGTACAAAACAGTAGATAAGAAAGTCTAGCTTATTAATTGTTTTTAGCAAGAGATACTAATAGAATTTAAATAATAAAACTAGAAAAAAGAAAGCTAAAGAATAATAGCTCCTTTAAAGAAGTATTTAAAACTTAATACTAGACTATATAATACATATTTAAACTAGGATATGCTGCTTTTTTATAAAAAACAAGACTTACTAGAGATTAAATTAATAAACTGTATGTAGGAGATTACCTTTAGCTTATACAAAGAGAAACATCTATACATATACTTCTTAATAGAGAAAGAGCTCTCTTATAGTAATTTAAGGAATTAAGAAGAATTTATTTTAATATATGCTTACTATACAAAATATAGACAATACTATATAAAGCTTAGTAAGTGCAAGGCTTTACTGTCCTAAAAGTATTAAAATTACAAGTAGTAGATATAGTTAATACTAGCCTAAATTAAGGAATATAAGAATTATGTAATTGTTAGTATTATAATCTATAGCATCGAGTACTAAAGAAAAATAAAGGCGTTTAATAGATTAGCAACGCGCAAAAGATAAATGCAGTTACTATAAAAATGTAAACTTACTACTAACAACTAATAAATTCTTTAAGAAATTTGCAAGATATAAGATTAATTTACTAATAATTTTTTTTTAGAATACAACTAAATTATACTATATCTAGAAAGTAGAGATATAATAGTATTTAAAACATCTATAGAACTTATACGTTTATATATAATAGTTATAGGCGCTACTAACTTTGTAGCAGTATTCTAACAAGTTATAATAAAAATCTTAAGAAACTACTAGCTTAATACTATACTTTTTATTAATAACATCACATGTAGAGAGTTAAAAGCTAATTATAGTAAAGAAAAATGAATACTAGAAGTACAAAAGTATATCCTTAAGCATATTATGCAACTAGACAGGGTGCTAGCTAATATTAAATAAGCTAAAAGTACTATTTTAGGAAAAGGTATTACTGTCATATAGAAAGACTTAAGGTAGTAGGCTATAAAGTTAGTTTATAAAGTTGCTATCTTAACTAAAAAAAAGTTAAAAAGATTATAAACTAGCTACTATGCAAAAATAAAAGAGAAGTGTAATTATTTATAGGCATATATATCTACTATTATATATAAGTAAAGGACTTTGCTAAGATTGCTAAACCCTTATTTACACTTTTACAAGACAACACTCTTTTTAAGTAAAAAGATACACAAGACACAGTAATGTATATACTAAAATAAGAAATATATAATGCACTTATACTTGTAAATTAGACTACACCAATTCTAAGAACTATATAATATTGTTAATAACTAATACTAGTTAAGATAGTGTAGAGGCTTGTATAACGTAACTTAAGGAAAATAATAAATAATACCTAGTATAGTTTAAAAGCACTCTATAGTTAATATAAGAAAAGCAATAGCACTTTACTAAGTTAAGATATAAAGCTATACTATAAGCCTTTAAGAAGTTTTATACTTATCTCTATAGTTTTACTTTACTATAGAAACTAACGCTGCAACTTTTATAGCTTAACTAAATTATTTGTTAACTGATAATCTAAAATTAGTTATAAATAGGTAGATCCCTCCTCCTCCAAGGGTAGCTGCTTTTCACTTTTTTTGGAAACCCCATTTTGACTACAACAACAACCACCGCCTTTGACACCTTAAAAATAAATAAATAGGTAGATATTAACTTTTCTCTTATAGAACTCGAATATTAAGCATATGCTAGAAAAGAAGAATATTGTTGTAGATGTATTGTCTAGGTATCTAAAAGCTAATAATTAGAAGCCTTTTCTTAAACCTAAAGAGAACCTAAAGAAGTTTATTAACTTTATAATTTGAAATGTAAATGTACTAGTACTAGTATAACAAGCTAGAATACTTTATTAAAATTTTCCAAGAAATTAGAATGATATGCTTAGTTTTTAGTTAACTTAAAAACTCCTAAAGGAATAGAACTATAAGAACTATAGGCGTAGAGGAAATAAGCATTAAACTTTTTTACATAAAATAGAATACTCTTTGAAAAGATGTTTAAGAATATTGCAATTTAATAAGTTGTAAATAATTTATATAAAAATTCAGCTACAGTATAAGATATGCACACCTAGATTAGACACTTAAAAGCTAACGTAGTATACTTTATACTTGTGTAGTAATATTAGTAGAAGGAAATATATAAGTAAGTATAAAAGAGACTAGCAACTTGCCTAGAATATTAATTGTAATTTTCTAAGAGGAAGGTTAATATACTTACTAATACCTATAGTTTTGCTACTTAGGAAACTATTGCTATTAATATAGTATATATGCCTTAGTGTTTTAGAAAGAAGTTTTTTGTAATTACTAAGGACTACCTTAGCGGCTAGCTTAAAGCAAAAGCGCTATTAAACAGCTAGTCTAAAACAATTACAGAATTTATATATAAAAATATTATATATAGATAGAGCACAGCACGTAAACTTATAGTTAATAAAGGACTTAACTTTGCTAAAGTAGTCTTACATCTATTAAAAATATATAAAATTAACTAAGTCTAATTATCTAGACATAATTTTTAAGCTATAAAAAAAACTAAACTAATTATAAATGCTCTTGTAAAGCTACTAGAACTTTAGGTTAAGAACTTATTTATAGTTCTTCTTATAAACAGAATCTCTATATAGAAGCCGACAAGTTACTTGCTATACTAACTAGTTATAGAATAGAACCTAGTGCTCTTTATTAAGCTTATACTACTTATATAGCAAACGCTTTTATTTAGAGAAGTAAAGAACTGTATATAATTGCTTACTATATAAGTAATATAGTTAGATTTTAAAAATTAGTTTACTAAAGATGCTATTGCTTATACTAATTGTATAAGAGCTGCTAAGAGGAAATACTAAAATAATCCTAGAAAAATACTATATAAGGATATAAAGCTAGGAGACCTAGTTCTTGTATAGAACTTAGTTTGAGAAATTAATATACTTTAAAACTACAAGTTAGATATAAGGTAGTTAAGACTATATTATATTTATAATGCTAACCTTAATAGAGGAACTTACTGCCTTAAAGACCTTAATAGCACACGCTTTCTACACACAACACCTAGCTAGCAAGTAAAGCCTTTTTAATAACAACGCGTGTAGGATATTATAAAGAAGAATTAAAAAGATATAAAACTATCAGATTTTAGGTATTAAGAATAAACTAGCCTAACAGTAAGTATTCCTGTTTCTTTAGACTTACTTAAGCTACCTACTAAGTAATAATTATCTTTATTTTTTACGACAAAAGATAATTTTTACTTTTAAGTTGTTATTACTAAGTATTTTATAAAAGAAAAGCGTTGTGCATACATATAAGACTTTAGAGGCTTAGACTTTAATTCTAATACTACTATAACTAGTTACTAATAGGCTACTAAACAGCCTAAACTCTTAGGAAAAGAAGAAGATGCTATGCTACTAGTATCTACCTTTACTTTTAGCTGCTTATTTACAGATTTCTTATGTTAAATGTAGATATTAGCTGTTTATCCTATAAATTCTAGGTGTGCTAGAAGCACCTAAATTCTATAGATTAGTTACACTTTAATACGCAACACTGCGTTTATATTACAATAAACACTTTTTTATAAGCTTCTTTAGTAATTAAAGATAATTCTAATAGTCTTTTACGTTTAGAACTAGTTACTTTAAAGACAAAAGCTTTTTAAGTAGACTATTAATTTTTTTTTAACTTTAGCTAATTTTAAGCCTTGTATATTATAATTAAATAAGCTAGCTTACTTAGTTAATTACAACTAACAACTTTTAAAGCAGCAAAGTTTTAGTAGCAAGATATATATAGAAGGCAGTAGGCACTAGCGTAATACGCTAAGAACTAGCAACAGAAACTACAACTACTATAGCACTACAAGAGCTACGTAATTTAGTAAAAGCTAAAATATAAGTATTTTTAGCAAAGGTAATAGCAATAATAACTAAAAGTAAAAACAATTACTTTCTTTAAAAAAAGCCCCTTTAGACTAGAAATTTAAGAATAAGCTAGAAGATAATATTAACCAAATACCTTTTATAGCTACTTTAAGTTTACGCACCTAAAAGCACACTACTATAATTAAATTCTTGCTTGTCTTTTATAGATTAGCCTGTAACTACTAGTCTTTCTAATACTAAAACAACAAACTGCCTTTTTAGTGCGCGCAGAACGCTACCTAAGCCGCGCGTATAAAGAACTTAGTATAGTAACTCTCTGCAATATAGATAACAGCGTACTATAACGTACTAAATTTAGTAATCTTAAATTATTAGCAGTACTATAAAAACTTTAATAAGACCTACAATACTAGTAGAATAAAGACAAGCAAGAGCTGCTAATAATAATTTATTGTTAGTGCTACACTACAGACAGTATAGCATGTTCTATAGCTCTTAGCACTATTACTAGCCTTAACCTTAAACCTAGTGTTACGCAAAACTAGCTTAAGGAATATATTATTTTATATAGTAGCTAGTAGAGGCCTACTATTGCAAGTTCTTTTACTAGAAAAAAGTAGCACTAGTTAGCTTAGCTAAGTTGCTATAAGCATGTAGTATTCGCTTTTAAGCCTAAAGGCTATATTAACTTAATGCCAGCAAATTTGCTAAGAATAAAAAGCTTTATAAGCTCCGGCTTCTTCTATTAGTAGCAGGGGATATAGAGAGTATGTAAAACGTATTACCTAAGGCTTAATACTAGAAAAGTGCTATTATTTTACATCTTTTAATATTAGACCTTTAGCACCTTGCAAATAGTAATAGTAATAGCGCTAATTTTCTAGCTCTTAAAAGAGTTTTAACAACAGTAGCTGCTATTACTAGAATAACATAAATAATGCTTTTTAGAATAAGTATAACTTCTTTAGCCTAATTATTTTTTATTTACTAAAATAAACAACTTATAAAACTTTACGCAAATTTTTACTTATATATAACTAGCTACTATTAGCCTGCTTGTGGACACTTATTTACTAGCAATAGATATTGCTAATTCTAGCACTTGTAGTATTGCTTGTATTAGGAAACTACTAACTAACGCATTAGTATAATTACTAAACTTAACTATTTACTAGAAGAATTACGTTACAACAAACTTATAGAAGTTTTTAATTTAAAAATAATTTGTGCTAGGCTATAGATACTTTGCCTTTAGAAACCTAGAGCAGGGCAAGATTAACTAAAGTGTTTCTTAGTTAACTACGTTTAAGGACTATGCATACTACTTTAAGACATTTAATCTCTACTATTTTCTTTTTAATAAACTTGCTAATTAAATTATAAAAAAGCTTCTTATAATTAATTAAAAGATTAATGGTAAACTAAAGTAGGCCCTTGCTGATTTTAAGCAGTTTTAAACAATACTATAGCTAGCAACCTATAGGCTATAGAACGGCCTATATTCTTAAGAAGGGGAGAGGATGCTATACTATTAGTGTCTGCCTTTACCTTTAGTTTCTTATTTACTAATTTCTTATATAAAATTTAGGTACAGGCTGCCTATTCTACAAATTCCAGGTATATAGTAAGCACCTAGATTCTATAGACTTATATTGCCTTACTACTATACTAACACTATACTTAATCTTTTATATTTGCAAAGCAACAGCTAATGATAGTAACTATTTTTATTTTAAAACTTGCTTATTTTAGCGCGATATAGACTTTGTTTACCTTTACTTTTACTTGCCTACTAGCAGTATACTGCTACTACACTTAAAGTTAAACTACAACTCTGCTAATTAATTAACTCTCGTTTTATACTTACTTTACCACCGTTTTACTTAGGTATTAACTTTTAAAAATAACAATTATAGTAATATCTCTTTTCTTAGTCTAATAGAGGCTAAGGACAATACACATACTACTAACTAACCTACTTAAGTAATGTTTTAGCCTCTATTAGATAAGGCTTAAGGTAAGCAGCTACAGCAGCAACTGCCTTAGATACTAAGTTTATTAAAAGTTTTTAAGGCCTAAAGGTAAGTATAAGAGAAAAAGACTATCTTATAGACTACACCCCTAAAGTTATTTAGTATTAAAAAAAAGTACTAGAGCTCGCAAAACTTAGTAATAGTATTAAAGTTTCTAACATCTAGACTTTAGTAGACAAGATTTTTTAAACGCTTCATAGCAACAGTATATTATTATAAACTGATAGTTTAACAGTACTTTCTACTAATTTAACTTAATCTTTAAAGTTGTCCTTAAAGTAAGTAATTTTTGTGCTTAACTCCCTAGACTTATAGACAAATAAGAGGGCTAAAGAACTAAGCAATATAGTCTTAACAGTAAAAAAACTAGTAGTAAAATTTATTAAAAAATATGTTAGCATCTGTATACCTTATATATTACTTAACTACTAAGGATTAATAGATATAGCTTTTGTACTACAACGTATAGATTTTAAGGATACTGCCTACTTCCTTAATATAGTAGTACTACACTATCTTAACTAGGCTGGTAAATGGGTTGGGGTTGGGTTGTGGTTGGGTTAGCTTACGTCAGACCACAACCCAACCCTAACCACAACCTAATTTTTTTACGCTAAAATTAGGTTATAGTTAGGTTGTAGTCGCACGGACGTGGGTTGTGGTTAGGTCACACGGACGTGTAGTTGTAGTTGTAGTTAGATTATAGTCGCATTAACTAGGTGATATAGTTAGGTCGTAGTTAGGTTGTGGTTAGGTTATTATATACCTGTGATAATTAGCTGTAATAAGCTAAGTAAGTACTAATTTAGTTACAACCCTAACCTAACCTCACTACTTAGTTAATGCAACTACAACTTAACTACAACTACAACTACACGTCTGTGTGACCTAACTACAACCCACGTCCGTGCGACTACAACCTAACCACAACTACCTAGTTAATGCGACTATAACCTAACCACAACCACTGGTCTGTGCGACCCCAACCCAACCCTAACCCAAGTATAGGTTGGGGCAACCTATTTGCCAGCCTAATCTTAACTTAAAGAACTAAAGAAAAGAACGCTATGTATTACTAGTAGACTAGGCAACAGTTAAGCTGCTATATATAGACATTTATGCTTTTGCTATATAAAACAGTTCTTATAGCAAAGGACTACTTCTTAATATTAATAAATAGCAAAAAGAGGACCTGCGTAAAATTGTTATAGCTGCAAAGGTTAGAAAAAACAATATAAACTATAGCGCATAGAAGCTACGCCCTAACGCTAATGCTAAAGACAACAAAAGAAATAATAACTCTTACTACACTTTCTAGCAAAAAATCTTCAAGTATATAGCTATATCTAAGGACTTTAAAACTAATTAAGTCTACTCTACGCAATCTTTTAAGGACATAAATTACTATAAAATTATAGAAGTATAGGTGTATTTAATATATAAGGTGCTTATTCTAATAGTTGCAGAACTTAGAAGAACTTTATTTAAAACTTTATTTATTTATTGCTATAGTAACTTTATAGCATCTAAGATCTGCATTCTAGGGAGTTGTAGTCTATTAATTATAACTAAGCAACTAAGGCGATTTTCAGAAATATTAGTAGAAAGCAAAGCAAATAATTATCTAATAGTTAAGGTATTTAAACATATAAGTAGAAAGACTCTTACATAATAAAGGCGTAATGCTGCTAATATTTAGGCAGGACGTGTAAGGGCTAGGACTAGTAACTAACTAGTTCTTGTTCTACTACTTTTACTAAGCTCTTGTGCTTTAAAGGCAACACTAGCATACTAACAAGTAGCTATACAGCTAGAAACTAAGCTTAATAATAGTACTTATATAAATAAAGAGCTTAATATAATAGACTAAGAGACTATGATTCTTAGGACAAGATGTTACTATATAAATTTTACTCTAGTATATTTTAAGCTAATGAAAGGTGCCTAAGCAAAGAAGCTAATTACTAATTCTAATTATATTAAAGTTATTAAAGAATAGTATTAAGAAGTTAACATTAGACAACTGCATAACTCTAACAACTAATTATATAGTTAAGTATACTTTATCTATAGGTATACTACTGCAAGTATTATAAGTTTGTTTAAGACGGCTATGCTTTCTAATATACTTAATAAGTGTCTGCTTTTACTAGACATAGAATAAAGCTGTTAGTAAGAATTCTAATCTAACTTTATTATTTTTAAGCTCTTTACTAGCAAATATAGCCTAACTAAGGAAGATAAAAATCTGCTAAGCTACTAATATTAACAATCTTAACTTAATCTCTACTCTATTCCTAATTAGGATAAGATTATCAATACTATAGAGTTTTAACTACAAGTAGAGAAATTCTAATATATAAAAAGCATTGTTACTAACACTTGCATATAGCTACAACAGTATAGTAATCTAGAGAAAATTATTATAGAAACTTTTAAAATGTATAAGTTCTATTTACAACGTATCGCTAGAAAACTAAACTTTAAGTAGTTATATAATATATACTACTGGCTTCGGCCTTTTAAGATAACCTTTTAATGTAACTACACATTTTGTAGACACCTTTTTAGTAAAAAAAGATTTATTGCTAACAATAGGTATCTAGGCTTATACCCCCTTGTTTAGCATTACTAGCACGCAATTAGTGTGTCGCATATTTAAACAGAAACAAAGATACGTAATATCTCTCTAACTAACCCTCTTAACTAATAACTATTTACTGCTAACTATTTACTGCTAACTGCAACTTCTGTTGTCCTGTTGCTATCCTAGCAGTATTATAGTTATAGCGTTTAGTGCCTATTCTTAGATGTAAATAAATAATAATAGCATTACTATCTATACACAGCTCTTTTATTTCTAAAAGCAACTTACAAAACTTTTCTACTTATTAGTTTATTTTAGCTACTTAATAGCTATTTTAATACGCCTTTACTTTTTATAAAGCTACTTCTAAGTCTTTTTGCTAAAGTTACATTTGCGCAAGAGGAAATTACTAAAGTAATATACTTTTACTATACTTAGACTATTAATATGCGTAGTATATATAGTGTACTAGCTAAATTAGCCTTTTACAGTCCTTGTTATAACTTTAATATTTATAATACTAGACGTATAAAAAATGTCTTAACTATAGTTATATTCTAACTTTTATACTAACTTAACTACTACAAAGACTATTGCTACTAGCTCCTTTTTAACTAACAAAGGTAGCTGCTTAACAATAGTAAACGCTAGCTTTGTAATTTACTACTATAGCTTCTGTTATAGTAACTTAGTAAAGTCTAACTTTACTTAATATAAGCTATTAGTTTTTGTATTAAAGAGAGAGAAAAATAGTCTAAGTAGTATATTGTTTGTATACAAGTTATTTATATACAGTACTGTATAGTATAGGAAATTCTAAAGGTAAGAAGTAGTAGGTAAAGAGCTTTTATAAAGAAGTATTGTAGGCTCCTGCTGCAGTAACGTATGTGTTCTTACCCTTCTCCTCTATTTCTATCGCACTAGAGGGTAGCTGCTTTTTACTTTTTTTAGAAACCCTATTTTGACTACAACAACAACCACCACCTTTGACACCTTAAAAATAAATAATATATACTACTTGCTTATTTAACAGGCTATACGCATAAACTTAGAATATTAGTTACAATACGCAATGCTTTGTAAGAAATATAGTTTAATTTCTTACTCTTACTACGCTAAGCTTGCTAAGAAAGATAATAAAATATACTTTGAGTATATTAACCTTAACTTTAAGCGTATAATAAAAAAAGACCTTTGTATAGAGATAATTTAATGTAGTAACTTATTTAACAATAAGGACATAAACAAGTTTATGAAGATACTACTAAGATTTTATAAATATGTAGTAGCGTATCTATAGTACCGTTAGAATGTAAGTATTAAATTTTAAATAGTTTTATTAAAGGATAGGAAGATAAGACTAACTAGCTAAAAAATACGCAGAAAGTAGTTCCTAACGGTAAATAAATAAAGTAAATTTATAAAAAAGAATAAGCTTAAATTTTATTACTTCTTCTACTTTAGAAATTTACTAGGCTAACTACTTATAAATACTATACTGTGCTTCTCTATTTTGTTATAGTTTAAAATAGTGTAATAAAAGTGCCTACTATAAGAATTTATAAAGAGATTTGCAAAGCTTACTACAACTTTATTACTACTTTTTATACTTTTTTTAGTTATTTTAACGGGTTTAAAGAAATCAACTAGCTGTTTTCTATAGATGTGTATATTAAGTACAAATTTTAGATTAAGATAACCCTTATAGAACAAGCTAAATAGAATAATCTTCTTATCTGTACAGAGCTAAATAACATACTATAAAACGCTACTAAAAAATAGATTAATTATTAAATTAAAAAATATTATAACTATATTATATAAAAAATTTTCAACTTATAGCCTATAGTATAAGAGTTAAAGAAGAACGCTTTTTATACTAAATTTGTTTAAGGTTTTTTTTAACTAATTATACTTCTTTAATAATAAAAAAAACTCTTTACATACAACAAAGAACTAGAATAAATAAAATACTAATTTCTTTTAAGCTAATTCTCTCTAGTGCCTTTAAAAGGAACTTAGCCTAAAAGCTAATTAGTGCTAAGTTTTCTAAAAAAGTAAAAAACTTATTATGCTTTCTTTTACACAGCGTTTTCTGTGTGTTTATTTTTAATTAAGTATAGTAATCTTAAATAATGTCTAAGTACCTTTAACATTAACTAGGCAGCTTTATTATAGTTATTTTTAATTAATATCTAAGACCTAAGCTCTTATTACTACTACAATAACTACACTTATACCTAAATTAAGTACTTTAACTGCTACTTAAGAACCTACTTAAAGTAAACGCTTAAAAAAGTAAGTTATAGAGAGTATAGTAGAGACATACTTAAGTTAGGCATGTAGTAAGAAAATTGCTAAGCTTATAGAATCTAGGTGCTCTCTAGATGCCTAGATTCTGTAGCTACTACATAGATATAAGATCTGTTAATACTAGGCGGCGACTTAACTAATTACATTATGTTTTTTTTTTCTTTGTTCTGCTAATTTTATTCTCTTTTTCTTTCTGCAGAATAAAGAGCTTAATAAGGCTAAGCTTACAGAAAGAAGAGGTTTGTGCTAGTGCACAAGGTAATACCTAACTACACACTAGGTTAGTGCTTAACTACCTAATCCTAAGATATATAACCTGTTCTGTATCTCACAGAACAGGGGGACTAACTATTATTTGTGCACTCCACAGCTAAGCTCCTATACTGTACTATAGAATGGGCTTCTTCTTCTACTAATAGTCTTCATACTCAACCCACAATACGATTATTATCTTACCAACCTCGTTCTTGCATAATCTAACCACTAGTACTCTCTTGCCCTCGTAGCAGTATGTCTTCATACACTTCAACACCCGTACAATAGTTCTGACGCTTAGCTTCTACTATCTGCTCCTACTCTATTAAGCGCTTTTAATTAAAATATAAGCCTTGTAATACTATATATAATTCTAGTTAACCTGTAGTGCAGCCTGCTTAATAGCTGGCTTATGATTCCGAATAGCTACAGCAACAACAGCTCTTGCTCTAGCAGTAATAGTAGCATTTTCTATGTTAATTAAGACTTTAAAAACAGAATAATTATAAATGCTACTTTTTTTTACTTGATATTATCGCGCTGCTAATTTTTGTCCTAGTTGTTATATAGAATAATTATATCAGTATGCTAGTATAAGATAATAATTATCTTGCGACTTAATTTATAAAAGTAATGAATTAAATTTACGCCTTTATACTACCAGCCTACAAACACTTGCTATCTAACCTAGAATAGCTAATAATGCGCGTAAGCTTGCTAAAGCTTAAAAAGCTAAGCAAGACTTGCTAATAGATTCTAGCAAGTATAATAATTCTAATACTTACTGGTAAGCTTATTTTTAATTTTAGTTTTCTTAGTTTTTATTTAATTTAGCTTATTAATCTCCCGCTTCTTCTAAGCAAACAAGAAGTGACTTAGCCTAGTATATATATGTTGCTGCTTAATATTAATTCTTTGCTTATTAGTTATCATTACTTTTAGTTAAGTACTTAACTTACTGAAAGTTAAGTAACTACTTCAACTTCTTAAACTATTGTTAAGTAAGCAACTTAGTTAGTCTATTAGCTAGTATTATTGCTATTTCTAAGTAGTTAACCTAAAATAATCCTTTAGCAAATTCTTACTATAGCTAATTATTTTGTATATTTACATATTGTAACAAGTGCTAACTTAATTATTTTTCTCAACTATAAGCCTTATTATTAAAGAATTATTGTACTAAACTATATAAGCTTTTCTTGAATTAAGAGATAGCTTGCAAAAAAAGTATTTGAAGGCTATAGCCTCTTTAGTAGTTTACTTAAAGGCAAGCAGCTTAGCCTTAGTAGTTGATATAGTTACTGTAGTCTACAAAGCCGTCTTTCAAAATATCAAATTACAATATAAGATATCTATATATTAATAAAACAATTAACAAGTTTCATAATTATTAATAAATAAAGCGCTGCCTGCAATTATTAAGTTTAGTCTATTGTAGTTCCTATATTAAATCGCATCCTATCTTATCTAATAGAGGTATATTATAACTTGTTTAATAGCTTTTAAATATAATTTACTAGAGTTTATGAAGAAGTGTGAAAGCTTTAAAATCAAGTAAGCAATATTTTGTAAAAGCATAATAGTTATATATAGTATCAATTTTACTTTTGTGTAGTAAGCCTTGATCTCTTGCTTAGTTGCTTTGCTAATATTCTTAATCAGCTCCTCTAATAGCATTAGAGTCTTTAGAAAACTATTATTTTTTAGCTTAAACTTCTTTATAATCTTGTCAATATATATAATATATATTAGCCAATTAATAGCTTTTTACAAGTTCTGATTATCTAGACATTAAAAAACCATTTAACAAATTCTTGTTTCTAGATCTTATACTTGTTTATAATCTTAAACTTAAGATTTAATATCCTCTATCTATAAATTTTTACAAAGAGTAGTAGGATATTCTCTATTTAGAATAAAAGTAGAATTTTTTTTTCTTAATTAAAGAATAAGGAGAGCTCTTCTAGTAAAGTAATTAGTCTAAACTCTTTTAGTAATTCTAAGAAGTCTTTATACTATAATAGTAGTAAGTCTTATAATTTATAAAATACGTAGTTAAGCTATACACACTTTCTAAACGTTTTATAGCTATTTAGTATTTTACAAATTACTAAGTTATCTACAATAATTAATATATTTAAAAAATGCTTTTATGATAGCATATTGCTTAACTTCTAGATTATTCTTAGTAGTAATAGCTATTGCTGTTGTAGATTTAAGCTCCAAGCTCATAACCTGTTTTACTTGTTTGTAGTAGACTCAGAGGCAGCCTATTCTAGGCTTATAACCTAGAGATTGAGGAGGAGGTGCGGAAGTAGAACAATAAGATAATAGAAATAAATATAGAAATTAGGGGAAGAGAGTAATTTGAGACTTATTATTGTATTGTACAACTGCTCAATTAAATATTGTTTTTCTCTTAAGAACTCTCTCTTACTTTCTAATTACTTACGCAATAGCTTGCGTAGTAGATAATGCAATATCTTGCAATCTTATGTAATCTTACGTAATAGATTGCGTAGTTGCTGTAGACCAATTAATAATAATAATATATAGTACTAGTAGCGTAATTGCTTCTAGTAATGAATTAATCGTAGGTTAATTATAGATTCTAGGTGTAATTTTAAGCACCTAGATCCTGTGGAGAAACAGCTGAGTAGCTTAATCTCTAACACGCCCCCTTAAGCTAGGAAGCTGTTTGGCTAGTAATTTAAGATATATTAACTAGATTTGCACCTAGTAAAGAATCTTTAATTATATTAGAACTTGTAGCCTTTGTAAGACTATCTGCTAGTAGGTAGCTTATATTCTAATATATTAGCGTAATTTGTCCTGCTTCTACCTTCTTGCCTAGAAAGTAGAATTGTTTATTAATATGCTTTGTTCTAGCATGGTGGGCGGGATTTTCTAACAGTAGTATTGCGCTTTAGCTGTTAAAGTAAATTATAGCAGCTTCTATTAATTTAATATAAAATAGCTGCTTTATCTTATTAATAAACTAAGATAAATAGATACTCTATTTAGTTACTTCTTTATAAACAATAAACTTAGCCTCTATGCTTAATAAAGCTACTATTAGTTACTACTTTAATAGCTAAGAAATAGCGCTAAAAAATTTGTTAATTTAGAGCAGAAATATACATCCTAAAGTAGATTTCCCACTACTATTATTACCCCCCTAATCTGCATTACTAGAGCTTATTAAATTAATCTTAGGCTTCATTTTAATAATGCAGATTATGCAGAATTATATAGTAAGCCAATTTATTTAGTTTAAGCTATATAGCCCTATAAATAATCTAGGCTGCTAAAATGCTTAGTACTTAGATTAGCTATAAATGTTAATAGTAGATTTACTGCATAAGTTATATTAGATCTAGTAAAAAGTTAGAAATAAATAAAAGAGCTAATTTATTATTAACATACTTTAATGTTTTTTAGCATAGCTTTCTAATTATTCTTTTTTAGCTTTATATTCTGCTAGAGTAGTAATTTTCTAAGCTTAATTTCTAGCTTATTATATTTAGCTAATAATCTCTAAGCGTAATTTTCACAAGTAATAAAGGTTAATTAATTTAATATAATTACTTGTACTCCTGGAAACTTAAATACGTTGCCTAAGTTTTTTAATTTTAAGGTCTAATAAACTTATAGAATTCTTAAATAATTAAGTTATTCTCTACTTATTTGCTCTAAATATAAGCAGATTATCTACGTAAGTTATAACTATATTCTTCTATTTAATATTAATATATGTAGCTATATTAATAGACAGAGATTTAATTTGTAGATAGCTTAGTAGGCTAGCTAGTAGCTTTTGCTATTGTCTACTAGCTTGTTTTAAACTATATAAAGCCTTGTTAAGTTAGTAGACATGCTAAAGATGCTTTTAATCTTAAAAACTTTCTAGTTGTTTAATCTAAATTATAGTATTAATAAAAGCTTTTAGAAACGCTTGTTTAATATCCTAGCCTTTAATTAGCTAGTTAGGGGTAGTAGCTAATAAAATTAATAGCCTTATGAAATTAGGCCTTATATTATTAGCAAAAGTTTCTTTATAACTAATACTAAACTCTTATTAAAAGCTTTTAGCTACCTAGCGTACTTTAAATATATAGGTATTGTTTTACAAGTACTTTTTATTTAGAACTTAATAACTTTTTAGAACTAATTAATCTATAGGCCTTAGTACTAGCGACTAAATATTATTTTTTAACAATTCATTTAGTTATTTTCTTATTACTACTAAATAGTGCTTCTTATTTTTATATTTAAGTACTATATAAAGGTTTATAGGATTATTTATATTCTTAGAAGTAAAGTAAATATCTTTTAAAATTATGTCCTTCAAAGTAGCAGCTTCTGTATTTAAAGCTTATTATAATAATTTAGCTTTGTTTTTTATTAGAATAATTAAATTTCTCTTTATTACTCTTATTAAATTTAAAGGTTTTTATATAGTATTCTAATTATTTGCTTGTTTATCTTAATTAGTTAAAATAAAAATCTTAATTATTTTCTAACTGCAATTTTAAATTAGAAAAGACTTAATTATCAAATACTTCTTCTAATAGCTTAACGTGTCTTGCAGTTATAATCTTATTTAATTTAAAATTAATAAGGCGATATAAATTATTGCTAAAGTAGCCAAGTAATATAATAAGGCTTAACTCTAGAATTAAGTTTACTAAGAAATTCTCTTAGCTCCTTTTTGTATGCTAAAGATCCCTAAATTCTGATATTGCTAATATTTAGTTTATCGCAACACTTAGCTTTCAAAGGCTTTGGTAGTTTATAGAACTATAAAAAGTCCTATTGTATAAGTACACTACTATAAGTAGAGCTTCTGCCTATAACTTTGTAAGCATATTTAACTTGAAAAGTAAAGCTTTTATCTTGTTAAATATTGTTTTGTTAATCTTTTTAGTACTGCCTTTGCTTTCTAAATTAAAAAGAAAAGTAAATTATAATAGAAATCTCTTTCTCTTTAAGAGCTTTTGCAGATCTAGTGTATTAAGCTTATTATTAGATTAAATAAGCTTAAATTGCTTTTTATCCTATACTTTAGCCCTTTTAATAAAGGCTTTAACTAGATTTATAAGCTCTATTCTAGAAGTAAAAAGATAAACTTCTATTATTTAGTTTTGTAGTCTAGAAAGGTAATATAGTACTTATAGCTTCTATTAGTTTTTAGCTTAATAGGTCCTTCTAAGTTGCAGTACATAAAATTGCTAAATTTATTTATTAGCGTTGTATTTAGATCTCTGCTAATCTTGCTAGCAAAATTTGCTTTTTAAGCAAATTCTGCAGTTGCTAAAAGCTCTACTATTCTTTATTCTTTAATTTATGCTATAAGTATTATTACTAAGCTTATTTAAGCTTATTTTACTAATATAGCCAAAGTGTCTATATAGAAGATATATTTAATTTATTTTATTAATTTAATTAATCTCTTTTAAGTTATTAGTTTCTGCACAGGCTGTCACGGATGGTTGCGTGCTGGCTGGATCCGCTAAACTCGCTTATCGTTAGCTTGCCCACCTGCAACTGTGCTTATAAGGGGCTCCTCACCTGCGAGGATACCTACATGTATTATTACTTAAAATATACACACGTTATTATTTAAAGCTATCTCTTACTATTTTCTGTAGTGTAAAGCAAGTACTATTGCCTAAAGCTACCCCTTACAGAATAATACCTCCTTCTACAGGCTAATAGTCTAGAGATAGCTCCCTTAACGCAATCTAATACTTAAGGTAATTAAGAAAGCTAGAGCCTTACTATATTTAAACTCTCTAATCTCCCTTAAACCCTGTTAAGGCCCGCTATACTTAAAGAGCCTAGAGAGCGCACCTAAGGCGCACCTATAACGCTTAAGGAGCGTATTAATACTATAAAAAAGTAACGTAATAAACTTTAATTTTTGCAATAATTATAAGAGTTAAAAGAAGAAGTAGCATAACTAGAAGGAGTTAAACAAGAAGAAATTCTAAATATACTAGCACTACTAACTATATTATCCTGCGCGTAGAATATACTTAAAGTAACACTTACTACGCATATACAACGCGTACTAAAACTTAAAAACTTAGCTAAATACTAAAGTAAAACTTTTAAAAGATATTATAAGTTTACTTATTCTTATAAAATAGTGTTTTAGCTACTACTATAAGAATTTAAAAGAAATAATAATTAAGTAATTTAAGTAATATTATATCTTAAAGTAGACTTTTAAAAGCTTTAGTATACTTACTATAAGTATTCTTTTAAAGTAAAGAGAGAAGTGCTAACTTAAAACTACTTTAAGTAATATATACTTAACTTGCTCTTAAACCTTATTAACTATAGCTTTAAAACAGCAACTATATATGCGCATGCTATATAGCAAAAGAACTTAACTATCTAATTATTTATAACTTATTTTAATATCCTTAAAAATTAACTTCTAACATATACTAAGGTATAAAGGGTCTAGTACTTCTTTATAAAACTAAAGCCTAAACTATAGCGCGCAATTACTAACTACTATTAAATCTCTATAACTAAAAAAGACCTTATTACACTTAGATCTATACTTAAGCAGAATTTACATAAAGTACTTATTATGCATAATCTACTTTACTAGAGCACTTTTACAAGAAAAAGAAAAAAATACTTTCTTATAGCTACTACACTAAACGCATCTAAAAGGTATAAAAATAGTAACAATGTTACATGCTTTAAGTACTAGAAAAAAGAACACTATACTAATAAGTGCTAAAGCAGCAACCTTAACAAAGTCCTAGTTAATATAAACTAAATAAAAAATAGTTAAGCTTTACTATAAACTTAAAGTCAGTAAAGCGCGTGCTAATAAATATTTTACTAAGAATATAGCGCATTGTTACACGGGGTCTAGCTATACTTCTCTAGGCTTAGTCCGTACTAAGGCGAGGTAGACTAAAGCGGTAGTCCGTGAGGTATTCTAGAAAATGTTTAGGTAGAGAAGAGTTATTAATATTAACTAAGAGGTAAGCAATACTAATTCTATAAAAAATAGAATAACTAGTCAACAATTTGTGTAAAAGATAAACTATTTAAGTTAACTACAATAAGTGTAATAATAAGATTTACTATATTCTTATACCTATTGCCTTTGTCCTACTATCTTATACATCTTTTCTAAGAGGGATGTTTGTAATAGCGCTACTATTCTTTTATGCACAGCTCTCCTAAATAGCTAGCCTTAGTAAGATAGTAATTACGTAATTAGCGCCCTATGCAGATTATTACTTTCTAGTGTTAAAGCTAGTTAACTTTTAACCCTTACTTATACTACAAGAAGAGAATTCTTCTTATTACTTATAATATTATCCCCCCTCTTAGCCGTATTATCTTAATTCTTTAGAATATTATTTTACTATACTAGGCTGGTAAAAATGCTGACAGTTGGGTCTGACTAATCAGAACACCAAAACCTTCGCACCTCCGCATCGCCACGAATACAAGA